>CM052199.1:6280775-6292890 GCA_028455805.1 Lasioglossum figueresi | reverse complement strand
GCCGAACATAGAGAAGGACAGAATGAAATTCAAAGGAGAAGCCGAACATAGAGAAGGACAGAATGAAATTCAAAGGAGATGCCGAACGTAGAGAAGGACGGGACGAGTGTCTCTTTCTTTCCCATACGCTGTCCTTCCTTGCGACCGAAACTTGAATCGTCGATTTAACTGCTAAATACAATCGGAATTATATCGTGTTTGGTCTTGTTTTGATCAGAAAAATGCCAGATATACGATAGTGAAATGTCCTAAAAAAATAATGAAAATTAAGAAAGTTGAACATTGCGATTCATTCGAATGAATGCGTGGTGTTTACACCGATATACCCGAGCCGAGATCAATCATCGCCGTCTTCGGCGCGTCGGCCGCCAGTGGAATGAGTAGACACTGGACTTAGAATCCGGTGTTGACTCAGGACAGTAAACCCGAATTTACTGTATAGCACTTTGCCCACAATTGCCATCTCCTAGATGATTTAATCCTGGCTTCAAGGCAATCATCTGAAGCAGGGTCTATGGTGTGGTCCACAGAGGACCGCATAGGTTCTCCCTAAGGCTGCCTTCTTTGGCCCATGCATGGTTAACGTAACAATTAATTTTTTCCCTCAAAACGGGATATCTACTAATTTTTAGGCCTGAGTTAGGTCTCATTGGATAATAACATGCGAGGATTTAACGGGGGTAGTTCAGATTGTACAGCAGGAGAAAATACCGACAGTGGGTCCCTGTAATTTTCTCTCCCCGGATAGATGGAAGAGGGAAAAGGGTTTTTCTACCCTTGGGCGATGTGGTTTTAGTGTGTATGGGTAGGGAATATAATCCTGTTTCCCCCAAATTTCATCTAAGGGGAGCAGAGTTCAACACTACCCCCCAAATGAGGTGTATTCAAGAAAACGCATATTTTTCGCCTCCTCTTTTGAAATTGTTACCGTGGATTACTCTTTTTCTAAAAACGGGACATTCCGGTGGCCCGAAGCTGTGCTTTGGGACCTAATAAGCATGATCGACAAAAAACAAAAAGATAAAAATGATTTTTGACGATGGTTTTCGTACATAACGTTTGTCACCCGTTTCCTCACACGGTCCGGTGGATGCGTCTCGTACGGTGTGCAAGGACTACGTGTAACGGTTCTAGGATTAGCGAGCCGGTTTCCTTTAATTAGGTTCCCTCGAAACGACCCCCGGCATGCGTATTCGCCGATCCAAAGAAACTGGTTCGAAGCGCGCTAATTCTCGTGGGACACGCTAGCCGCGTTAAAGACTGACCTGAAATCTTAATTTTCTGGGGCACCGGAACAATTCAGTCCTCCGAATGTGTCCATTGTACGTTCGACTCGTATTTACCGTGTTCGCTTCGTTGCGAATCGTTAAAGAGCTCGTCGTAAAAGGTTTTTGCGGAGCCGCCGCAGTGGTCTAAAACGCGAAATTTAGTGAGACTTTGCCCAAAAACGAACAGTCTCATACATATATCTGTTGAATGTTTATTGCTTTCTAAATATCCATCAACTCCGAAAATGAAAAATTAATAAAATTTAGTAAAAACCATTACTGTAACAAACAGTTGAAGTTGAAAGTTTTGAAGATAGCCTTTCTCATGGAAAAAATTGCTTTTCTTCTTCGAGATGCACTGACGATCCTTTTTAATATTTTCTTCCAATTTTTTTTTAATGAAAGGTTTATCTTTGAGCTATAAATTACCATTGTCAAATGAAAATTAGTATTTGTAATGTATTAAAAATGTGCGACGAAATTTGTGTCAAAATCAAAGAACTTTCGATAGAAATGAGATCAGAGCCATGCAAATTTTTTAAAATGAAAGCTGAATCTTTTCAGATTTCGGGATAATTATGGAGATTGTGGTACGAACGTCTTTTAACCTAGAAAAAATTCGTTAAACTTGCATAATTTGAAGAAGATCACATGTTCACACTTTACCTACTGGAAGCCTATTAAAAGGATTTTCAATAATTCTGCTGCACCAAAAGAAAGCATAGAAATTCTCTTTTACATTGCAATCTTAAATGAAACTATTAGATCACGTTATTGGAGATGACTTGTTAATTCACAATGAAAATTGCTGTTGCTGTTGAAGGTTCCATTAAAAAGTGTTTAGCAATATACCATAGATTTGTCAAAATTATGCGATAATCACCGGTCGGTAATGCGTTAATATCCTACACCCCAAGTTTCACGTCGATGTTTTTAATAGCTTAGAAGTTACAGCAAAATGTCATTAAATTTTGCGTTTTGGACCACTGTGACCTGGTCTTTTCCGTCTCTAATTGGGTCAAAGCGCGGACAGAAGCGTTGTGCTGGTTCAATCCTTGAAGTCAAGCGCGGATCCGAATCGTCCAAACAGAATTATACTACACGAACGGATCGCGGAGAAATACAGTAAAGTCGGGATTACTGTCCTGAGTCAACACCGGATTCTAAGTCCAGCGTTGATTGATCTCGGCTCGGGTATATCGGTGTAAACACCACACATTGACATGTTCAACTTTCTTAATTTACATTATTTCCTTCATGAAACTTCGTTATCGTATTTCTGGCATTTTTCTGATCAAAATAAGACCAAACACGATGTAATTCCAATTGTATTTAGTGGTTAAATCAGTATTCAAGTTTCGGTCGCAAGGCAGGACAGCGTATGAGAAAGAAAGAGACACTCATTCTGTCCTTCTCTATGTTCGGCTTCTCCTTTGAATTTCATTCTGTCCTTCTCTATGTTCGGACTCTCCTTTGAAGTAACGAAAATAAGTCCACAACACCAGGATCACTGTCCTCCAAATACACAGCTGTCGGACAGTAAACCCGACTTTACTGTATATCGTATTTGGTATCATTTCCAATAGAAAAATTACGCGAATACGTTGGTCTAAGTCCCATAAAAGAATAATTAAAAATAAAAAAGTTTTGTTAGCGGATTAGTCGTGTTTCTCGGCGACCGAGGCCTCTCGAGCTACGCTGTCCTTTTCTACGTTCGGCAAATGTCAAAGAATAATATCTCTGGCGGATAATTGTCCCTGGGCAGACCTGTGCCAGGAAAAAAAAGAGACCATTCTGTCGTTATCGTGCTCGATGCAATACCCCACCGATGGAAATCGTGCGGCAGTATTCTGCCACGGTAAATACTCCGGTCTATGTATAATAAGACTGACCGCGACTATATTTTTAGTCGCGTTATTAATAAAATCCACGCGAACTGGTACAATCTTCCTCGAGCAGCCTACTCGATGCCAGCATGAAATTAAAAAAAAAAAACAAGAAAGAAAGAAGAAGAACAACTTTCTACGACATAAATCAAGGACTTCGATAAGTCAACCCCGCGGTGAAACATGTGTGAAAGCTTTGTTCTCGTTCTTTATCACGTTTCTACTGAAAATAAACGGGCGTTGCGTTCAACCCGGACGATAAGAAAATCTCGTTCGATTTTTATTGCGATCGACCGTTCCTTTTGCGTTTTTCTACAGTCGCGAGAAATTGATGAAGATCTACTAAACATCTGTGCAGACATTAAACAGTTAACTGCGTTCGACGTGCATACAAGAATCTTTTCATGGATGAATTGTTAATTTTTCATCAAATAAGAATGTAATCCTTCCTCGTTTTTCGTGAAATTTATGATAAAACCATTCGCTCGGCGTTCGACGCGCAGACACGCCATTGTTTGACTTTAATTCCGCGCTCTGTGTGGAATTTTTAAAACTGAATTCCACAGTTGAGAGGTTAACACGTTGCTAAATTGTTTCGGTCCCGTACCGGAGTAGACACTCGGTTCGAAGATGGACGATCGTTCGTCGACCGCGGAAGGAAAGCAACGCAACGGTCGAAACGGAAAAGAAAAGCGAGGAATGAAAAGAAAAAGTTGAGCGAAACGGCGAATCGATGGGAGGAGTGAAGAGTCAACTAACGGTGAAATCCGGCGACTTTATCTTCCCCGTTAAGCCGGCTGTTCAGTCGCGTTAAGAAGAAAAATGGGATTACCTTCTCCGTCGCCTCTTCCCTCGGCTTCCGCGATTATAAACCGCTGAAAATCTCCATTCGGAAACCCGGCGCGGCGTTCACGAGACGCTATAAAACGCGAGGTTCTTTCCCATTCCGCGTCTCGCTATTTGCAATCTTCCGCCGTCTGTTTCCACTCGGCATTAGTGCTTTCTTTTTCCCTGGAATTACTTTTCCTTGCCAGGAAACGCTCGCGGACTCGCTTTCGAACCGTCGCACAGAGTGGCATTTCGGCTGAAAACCTGGCCAAAAATCAAAATTGTAAATATTTACATACAATGCTGTGGTTGCGTACCAATATAGATATGTAAACATGCCACCGCGTGGTGCACTCCTTTCTTTTGTTTATCCAAACAGTCGCCCGTGTCTCCACTTAAAACATAGCACTTGTTCGATACACACGCCCTTTGATCGCAGCATTCCATTCGTACGCATCTTTTTCTTGTTACAATTTTTATGTCGAAAGTGATCTTCGTGACGACATTTGGAATAGACGTTACAGAAGGTATGTACATTATATCAAGCATATCTTCGTCAATGTTAAAAAAATTTTATACGTATTTTTACCGACCTCCAAGCCTGATTAAGAGCTTTTAGATTTTCATGACTTTTTTTGCATAAATTAGTGTTTTTAAACATATACAACTCGTCGCGACGGCACAAAAGTTACGCGGTGTTAAACTACAGGATATCTAGAATTAGTATGCTGCAAAAAAGTTTTCACAAGTTTCCGCATTAAAAGAAAATAAAGCTCCAAATATCGCCCCTTCTTATCACCATGGTTTTTAGTAACTCGCTTTCTTGTCTGTCTGTTCGGCACAAATTTTGCTATATTTTGTTATAGACATAAAATGTATTTATGATTTTCAGATTTTAGAAAATCTGATTCCAAACTAGGAACATTTATTACGGCTTTCATTATTACACACATGTAAGTAAATACAGTTGTTGCTTCTTCTGTAGATGATCAAAATATATGTTATTTACAGTTGTACCTTTATCATCCACAATTAATCATTTACATATATTACTACTATAGCTGTGCTAATAGTTTAATTGTCTTATGTCGATACCGAACATCTACACTATGGCTAGAATAAGAAAATTGTTGGCCAGTTGTCGGAAGAAGCTGCGGAAGCCAGGAACAAGCATATTCGCCAGCATAGGGAAAGCTTCTCACGAAAATTTTCCAGAACAGAATGTAACGAAGATATCCTGAATAGGCTCTTGTTGACCTCGGACCCTTACTTAAGTAGTATAAATTATAAAAATAATAGAAAGAAGCAGTCCTTTGCAAAAGAAGCACCGGAATTTTTGAAACCAGATAGTAATGTCAATGATTGTAATGAATATGTAGATAGAATGCAATTTCATACAAATTGTATATTTTCTTAATAAATATTATATTTTCTTCGTGTTTTTATGGTGTTTTAATACCAAACACAATTTTCTATTACATTGAAAAAGTTTTTCTTTATTCGTAGCTGCCTATATAAATTGTGGCGGCCATAAATATAAATTATGACGCTACTCTACGACATAGTTTTACATATGAACACCCATAAATTTACTTATTATCGCTAGTATGTAGTTAGATATGACTTTTTTTACTCATAAACTAACTGTATAACGTAGGAAAAACAAGAAAATATTTTTGGCCAGGTTTTCGGCCCAAATAGCACTCTGTGCGTTGCACAGTGCGTCGGCCAAGAGGGCAAAAATAAACAAATCAATATTTCTAAAATCTATATCTGTTTACACGAATTTATTTCAAGAATACCATTTATTCGCGAGCATTCGTCGGAAAAAAGAAACTGAACATCAATCGCAGCAAAACACATTCCTTTCGTCGTAATCAGACGCGCCGATTTTTCTCGCTTTGTAACCTCAAGTACGCGGATAAAAGTAAATTAGTAGACAACGTATTGTCAAGTGAACAATTAAATAATTTGTGACGCGGATCATTTAGTTCAAGGTGTGTACTCGTTATTTCGGCACCCTAGCGGTTTTTACGATTATTATTTAGAGTATTTTATTGATTCAACGTGATACGTTTATCAATCGTATTTTATTAAATCGAACATTCTTATAACTTTAACTAAGCTTTTCGTGGAAAAGGTAAAACATGTCTTGTGATTTTTGCTAGAAAATATTCGTAGGACTATTCTTTACCGAATACCATAAAAATTAGCTGGTGAAAGTCCCACAGAAAAAATAATTAATAATAAAGGAGTCTTGTAATGGGGATATTCGTTTCTCTTAGTTCTTTCTACGGTTCCCAGTTTCTTAGATCGAGAGTTCTTTATTGCCAGACGAAAATGAAATGATTATTGTATCTGAATTTTGAAGAATTTCACCGGTGAAGGACGTCTGGGGGAGGGGGGGGGGGGGTCGAGATTACGTCGAAAGAGACGAACGAAACTGGATAAATCAGTCGACAAAGATGGAAATGTCTTTCGACGAGGGGTGAACTTTTCACGAGAATGGAATGGAACTTCTGTCCCGACAGGAATAGAGACAATTCGTCGACGAGCAGTCTCGAAGTATTGCCACTCCTTTCTAATGGTATTACTACTCGATTTCAATTTTGTCTCTGCAACGATTTCCATCTGTCACTGCGCCCCTGCCAGCCGCTGGAGGCTGGAACTTTCTCGGATGAAAATGGAGCACGACGTAGGCCGTAGGCGCGCTCGCGAGGCTCGAACGTCTACAAATCGAATGAAGACTCGTTCTCCATCGACAGCCGAATCCTCCGAAAAATAAAACGTGAGAGAGGAAAATTGTTTTATACGATACACGATTTTACACGATTTTACACGATTTTACACGATTTTACACGATTTTACGCGACATTACAAGAGTACAGCGTTTTCATCTGTAGCCTCCATTACGAATACACATGTCCGTCTAGACAAAAGTGACACCGACCGAATTTTGTTAATGCGGTCACAAAATCAAACCATCACGAAAACTGCGAAGTTATTAAATAGAAGCCGTCACGTTGTGTATAACTACTTAAGAAATCCGAAAATCTACGGAAAACAGAAAAGTACTGGCAGACCTCGTGCTGCAATACGTGCAGAACGTGACAGACGGGCCATATTAGCAACTTTAGAAGATCTAAAACTTTAGGAAATCCCTACTATAGGAGATTCCAACTTTAGGAGATCCTAACTTTGGGAGACACCAACTTTCGGAAATCTCAACTTTAGAAGATAGCAACTTTAGAAGATACCAACTTTAGGAAATCCCAACTTTAGGAGATCTCTACTTTAGGAAATCCCAACTTTAGGAGATCTCTACTTTAGGAGATCCCAGCTTTAGGAGATCCTAACTTTGGGGGACACCAACTTTCGGAAGTCTCAACATTAGAAAATCCCTACTTAGGACATCCCAACTTTAGGAAATCCCAACTTTAGGAGATCTCTACTTTAGGAAATCCCAACTTTAGGAAGTTCCAACTTTAGGAGATCCTAACTTTAGGAGATCTCTACTTTAGGAAGTCCTAACTTTAGGAGATCCCAACTTTAGGAAGTTCCAAGTTTAGGAGATCCCAACTTTAGGAGATCACACCTTTAGGAAGTCCCAAGTTTAGGAGATCCCAACTTTAGAAGATCTCAGCTTTAGGAAGTCCCAAATTTAGGAGATCTCTATACTTTAGGAGATCTCAACTTTAGGAAGCTCCAACATTAGGAGATCTCAACTTTAGGAGACCTCAACTTTAGGAAGTCCCAACTTTAGGAGATCCCAACTTTAGGAAGTCCCAAGTTTAGGAGATCCCAACTTTAGGAAGTCCCAACTTTAGAAGATCCTATCTTTAGGAGATCCCAACTTTAGGAGATCCCACCTTTAGGAAGTCCCAAGTTTAGGAGATCCCAACTTTAGAAGATCCTATCTTTAGGAGATCCCAGCTTTAGGAAGCTCCAACATTAGGAGATGTCAACTTTAGGAGACCTCAACTTTAGGAAGTCCCAACTTTAGAAGCTCCCAACTTTAGAAGATCCTATCTTTAGGGTACACCAACTTTAGGAAGCCTCCCGAAGAGGCCTCAACGCTGCGTCCGGTCGCGTATAGGTCCGTATAGGGGATCCCACATTACCAGAGACGTCGTATACATCGAACACGAACAAGATTTGGGCCCGTGGTATTTCTTCTCAGCCGTTGCAGCCTTTGAAAAATGATCGTGTTATTCATTTTCGTTGACGAACAAAAGGAACGTCGAAACTTTAACTATAGTTTATGTACACTCGGGTGTACAAATATATGCGGTGACAATCACAGCGAGGATCTGCCTCCCCGGATGAAAGTAAAATTAATTGAATTAATAGACGGTCAGTTAAATAAACACGCGACTCGTATCGCAGGCAGTACGTTTATGTTTCAACAGGATAATGCTGCGATACATACCGCAAGATGTGTTAAAACTTATTTTAGTTCTAAAAATGTGACATGCCTCGAGTTCACCCGACCTTAATATTATTGAAAATATATAGGCAGAACTTTCAAGAAACGTTTATGAGAATGGAAAACGATACACACACAAAGATGTAACGGAACTAAAACAAAGTATTGTTACAAATTGGAGTCTTTATTACAAAAACGTATTAAAAAATTGTTTAAATCAATTCCTAATCGCTTAGCAGATGTTATACAGCGAAAAGGTGGTTTCGCTAAATATTAATTTGGAATTCAACAAAATATTTCTGTTCAAACAATTGTATTTTTAAATAATGTTCTATCATTTTGTCCGACTAAAATCAATACATGTCTACATTATTTTCTCTAATTTCTTTCGTGTACGAGATACAAACTTGCCATTCTATATGGATACTTCGAAGAACATATCTAATATACAGGGCGTGTAATATGTACGTATATCCTATCGTGTTATATGAAACATACAAATACATCAAATGTCCTATCATTTTGTCCGGCACTGCATTTCTGCAGTACGAAGCGCTGCCATTATCAAGAACACCCATCGATTTGACAAGTTTTTCGTAAACTTCACAGTAGCAAACATGTTTTTAGTACACAAGTTTACCTTTAATTCTTCTGCGTCCTATTTTCGTCGGCGATGATAAAATAGATCTTGAAAGTTTGTCCGTCTCTGTGTGCAACGGCTGGCATTGTAAATTGTTGTGAGCGTCCGGCCATACGAAATGGACGAGGCGAGATTTCTTTGGAGTGCGGGTTGGAGCGAGTCCAATTGAAAAACGTTGCCGAGTCGACCGATAAGATAGCACAGAGTTACAACTCTCGCAGAAAGTGTGATCGATTCGCATTAAAACGATTGCCATTGGGCCGGGGACGGTCGATAGTTGCGGCGCGCTGCATCGGGCTGCATCGTCTCGTGCACCAGTGCACCAGTTCACCAGTTTCTCAGTGCAACGCCGAGCCGCGTACCGCAACGTTATTTACGTTTCTAACATTACCTAATCGCGATTTTTCCGATTACGACTACTGCGGAAAAGAAAGAAGCGCCCGGCCGTATTTAACAGAGAACCGTAGAAAATCAAATACGAACACAGTCAGTTTCTTTGAAAAAGATTGCCGTTTAAAAACGAAGGGCCTAGCCGAATAAGATGGTCAAAAACTGCAGTTAGAGGTTTTCCAATTTCTATTGAACCATTCGAAAGCTGACCAAGAAAAACCACTCTGAGTAAAATTTCAGCCATCTAGCTTTGCCCGTGGGGGTAGTTACAGGGTAAATTAGATTTTGCCCTTTTCTGCGCGTTTTCCGGCCTCAAAGGCGTTCTAAAATTCTGAAAAAATGTGACATATTTTGAATCCCACGGCGCATTTTCGAGAATTCTTTCAGATTTTTCTGTCGCAAACTGTGCCCTAAAAAAAGCGGAAGAATAATTTTTTCTCAAACATATGAAAACATGCTGTTTTACTGTTCGGTTCCACGATAAAGTACTACAACAGGCAGTGTTGTCAATTTTTTTCAGAATTTTTGCTGTGGGACGTCACTGTCAAAAACAATAAAAGATTACAATACAATACATGTTTCAAACAAAAGTTGTGCATCGTTTTACGTAGAATGTGATTCCGAAATAAAAAATATGGGTTTACGATAAAATGGACAAAATGTCCTTGAAATAACCTTGAAAACGCCCACGCATTAAAAGACTCGTAGTGCCATCTGACTCTCCGCTCGAAACGCTAAAGGAAATGTGTCAGTTTGTTTTTTTTTTAAATCACATGTCTCCGAGATCTTTTACAATCTCAACTTAAATGGGACACCTTGTATGCGAGTCTTTGCGCACTTACGGAAACTTTGCCGACTCCGTAATCGAACGGAGCAAGGGCGATGGTAACGCGTGTAGAAGAAGGGATGGTTAGGGTGTAGGCTCGTTAGCGAATTAACGTGGAGCGACGTCCGAGATAGAAACACGCCTTGTCCATCCCGATGGGCAACGGTAAATGGAATGTTTCCCAAAGAGCATCGGTTGAAAACGTTTCACCCTCTAAAATTAGCCAGATCATTCGACGACCCCTCGCAAACCAACGGAACCCCTTCACCCTCTCTCGCGCACACAAAGACGCGAAAGCAGTCGGACAAAGTCGCACTCCTAATTGAAATGGGTACAAATTGCATGTATTTGGTTAAATACATGTTTCATGGAAATGCAACGTACGTTTTCTTATAACCGTACCTTTTATAGAGGGGGTGTGCGTGTACGACGATAAACGACAAATTGTACGGGGTCTTCCGTTAAGAAGTGTTATTTTCACCCTTTGCACTCGGAGCTATTTTAACTTGAAAATCAAACGTTTCTTCTGAGAAATCTAGAATAATTCAATTCTGTATGATTTTTTAAATTTGGTAGACATGAAATTGACGCGATACCTCGTACAATACTTAGCTGTTTATTAATTGGTCAGATACCGTCATATCTAATAATGCAAACAATATTTTAAATAATAGTACAGCAATTTTTAGTTAAATCCTATTAACCCTTTGCACTCGGTGCTATTCTAATTTTTGAAAACAGAATCTTTCTTCTGACCATTTATTCACATTTTATATATGATTTTCTTAGTTTTATCGATATAAAACTGATATAATACCTCGTACAATACTTTCAGCGGTTTATTAAAATATGAAATACAAATTTAATAATGCAACAAATATTTTGAATAACGCTATCAGAATTATTAGTGGCGCGCCTCCGAGTCGCAATTCGAGTGCAAAGGGTTAAATTAAGTTATTTCTAAAATGACACCTATCAATGGAAGCGCCTGTATTCAACCACGAATCGAACAATCGTTTTTCACATTTCCCACCCCGGTTGATCGCGTCACGATCTATCTTATTGAATTAAGTTATTTTAAAATGACACCTCTCAATGGAACTGCCTGTATTCAACAACGAATCAATGAATTGTTTTTCACATTTACCACCCCGGTTAATTGCGTCACGATGCATCTTATTAAATTAAGTTATTTTAAAATGACACCTCTCAATGGAAGCGCCTGTATTCAACAACGAATCGAGGAATTGTTTCTCACATTTTCCACCCCAATTGATCGCGTCACGATCTATCTTATTAAATTAAGTTATTTCTAAAATGACACCTCTCAATGGATTAGCCTGTATTCAACAACGCATTGAAGAATCGTTTTTCACATTTTCCACCCCAATTGATCGCGTTACGATCCATCTTATTGAATTAAGTTATTTTAAAATGACACCTCTCAATGGAAGCGCCTGTATTCAACAACGAATCGAAGAATTGTTTCTCACATTTTCCACCCCAATTGATCGCGTCACGATCTATCTTATTAAATTAAGTTATTTCTAAAATGACACCTCTCAATGGAAGCGCCTGTATTCAACAACGAATCGAAAAATTGTTTTTCGCATTTTCCACCCCGGTTGATCGCGTCACGATCCATCTTATTAAATTAAGTTATTTTAAAATGACACCTCTCAATGGATTAGCCTGTATTCAACAACGCATCGAAGAATCGTTTTTCACATTTTCCACCCCAGTTGATCGCGTCTCGATGCATCTTATTAAATTAAGTTATTTTAAAATGACACCTCTCAATGGGTTAGCCTGTATTCAACAACGCATCGAAGAATCGTTTTTCACATTTTC
>CM052199.1:6253497-6280675 GCA_028455805.1 Lasioglossum figueresi | reverse complement strand
ATCGTTTTTCACATTTTCCACCCCAATTGATCACGTCACGATCCATCATATTAAATTAAGTTATTTCTAAAATGACACCTCTCAATGGAAGCGCCTGTATTCAACAACGCATCGAAGAATCGTTTTTCACATTTTCCACCCCAATTGATCGCGTCACGATCTATCTTATTAAATTAAGTTATTTTAAAATGACACCTCTAAATGGAAGTGCCTGTATTCAACAAAGAATGGAAGAATTGTTTTTCACATTTTCCACCCCAATTGATCGCGTCACGATCTATCTTATTAAATTAAGTTATTTCTAAAATGACACCTCTCAATGGATTAGCCTGTATTCAACAACGCATCGAAGAATCGTTTTTCACATTTTCCACCCCAATTGATCGCGTCACGATCTATCTTATTAAATTAAGTTATTTTAAAATGACACCTTTCAATGGAACTGCCTGTATTCAACAACGAATCAATGAATTGTTTTTCACATTTTCCACCCCAGTTGATCGCGTCACGATCCATCTTATTAAATTAAGTTATTTCACCTCTCAATGGAAGCGCCTGTATTCAACCACGAATCGAAGAATTGTTTTTCGCATTTTCCACCCCTGTTGATCGCGTCACGATCCTTCCATTTCCAACAATTCGATTGTCCCAGAAATCGTGAAGTCGGTAATTTCAGTCCCCCTCTCTAACAATGTCCCGAGCGTACAAATTACTCCCATCCATCGAGAATGTCCGGTACTTTCCCATCGAAAAGGGGCAGCGAAACGTCACCGACGCGACGTGACGGACTCCGCCCCCTCCAATTCCGTTCGACCCGAGGCGGCTGCAAATCGATTCGCAATTAAATTGCCTATTAATAACGGCTCGCGGGTTACACACGATTCTCGGCGTTCACAAGAAAGTCCATTCGCTGCATCGAAGTGTTCGTAGGTGTCTGACCGTGCGCAGTTGATTAGAGATTGTCTCCCCACTCCAGCTTTTCCTTCTACGACGGTGTCCCCCACCCTTCCGCCCCGTCACGTGACGCCCTGTCTTAAAAATAAGAGTGGGGATACTCTGACCAATAGTGGCGCAGGGTCCCCGTAGTGTGGTGGCACAAGTCTTAAGGTCTGCGTCTCCTAGACAGGCGTCACTCGCGCGTGACTGCACACAATCACCATAGTACACTCACACACCGCTAGACCACGTATACGTACGCGAGGATTGCAAGGGTCCGGGATTCCACTTCTGATTTCTCAATTATGCAAAGACGGGATTTCTTAGTAGTCAAAATCGGTAGATAGAAGATCAATCTAGGGGGCTATTTGCCTCAAAAGTCCTACTTTTATGTTTACGACGCGTAATTCTCATTATTCGGCAGCATGTCGCGGAGTCGCGAGAAACAATGGACGGGCGACGGTGCTGCCGCCTATCGAGGCTGTCGATATACTGCCGAATAATGAGAATCACGCGTCGTAAATGTAAAAGTAGGACTTTTGTGGCAAATAGCCCCCTAGATTGATGTTTTATCCAACGATTTTGACTACTAAGAAACCCCATCTTTGCATTATTTAGAAATCAGGAGTGGAATCCCGAACCCAAACAATCCTGGCGTACGTATACGTGGTCTAGCGGCGTGTGAGTGTACTGTGATGACTATGTGCAGTCTCGCGCGAGTGTCGTCGGTCTAAGAGACGCAGTCCTTAACACTAAATCAACGAGCGTGGTCCCGTTGACACCACCGGTTCTCATTCGATCACCGAAGTTAAACAACGTGGAACGTGGAATGGGCTAGGATGGGTGACCGTCTGGTAAAATCCCGGGAAGTGACCCCTGGGTGCTTTTCACGTGTTGTTGGTAAAATGTGGTTCGGATCCCACCGTAATAAACAGTAGGTCCCGCTGAAAAGGCGACAGGGAGAGAGTGGAAAGACGGGAGAGATTGGTAAATGGATTTGAAACCCTGAGGGGGACCAAATAATCATATCAATCTAGTCTTAACACTAGGTTTACGGAGCTCTGGAGATAACTATTTCCCATTATTTTAGAAACATAACAAGTTGTTGGAACATCTGCAAAAGAAAATCGATTGTTGAAGGATACTAACAGTGTCTGTCTTTGGATGTTTTAACGGTACTCAGGTCAGAAGTGGAAGGCCTGCAGTCTTTCTGTTTCAAGGGGGGCCTGAGCAATAAACTTAGGGTTCTCATGTTTCTGCATTTCTGATGGACCCAACAAGGGTTTTTCCGCCCCCAAACTTTCTCTTTTTAGCTTCGCTTTAGTTTCGGCTTGCAAACCGTACAGACGTCTCCCGATAAGTTTTCTCTCGTTGAAATGAAGAACAGTATTATTGATTCTTGTGCGTGATTTTTCTTTATTATTAATACCCATTTCCATTACAAGTACGTGTCTATTCAAATTTTTGGACATTCTTTTCAATAATATAGACTCAAAGAAACAAATTTGATATATAATTCTTCAGGGAAGCACCTTTGCACTCCTGATTTCTCAATACTCCAAAGATGGGGTTTCTTAGTACTCAAGATCGCTAGATGAAAGATCAGTTTAGGGGGCTATTTGCCTCAAAGGTCCTACTTTTACGTTTACGACGCGTAATTCTCATTATTCGGCAGCATATCGACAGACACGATAGGCGGCAGCACCGTCGTCTGTTCATTGCTTCTCGCGGCTCCGCGACATGCTGCCGAATAATGAGAATTACGCGTCGTAAACGTAAAAGTAGGACTTTTAAGGCAAATAGCCCCTTAGATTGATCTTACTTCTAGCGATTTTGAGTACTAAGAAACCTCGTCTTTGGAGTATTGAGAAATCAGGAGTGGAATCCCGT
Organism: Lasioglossum figueresi; assembly: GCA_028455805.1. Classification (NCBI taxonomy): domain Eukaryota; kingdom Metazoa; phylum Arthropoda; class Insecta; order Hymenoptera; family Halictidae; genus Lasioglossum; species Lasioglossum figueresi. The sequence goes on along the minus strand of CM052199.1, from coordinate 6,277,849 downwards.
TGAAACGGTATAGAATAAACCAAAAACGGCGAAATCTAGTGACCATTTGCCGAAAAACCAACTGTCTCATATAGATATCTGTTGAATGTGTAAATTTCGCGTTTTAGACCACTGTGCGACGAAATCTGTGTCAAAATCAAAGAACTTTCGACAGAAATGAGATAGAGCCGTGCAAATTTTATTAAATGAAAGCTGAAACTTTTCAGAATATAGGATAATTATGGAGATTGTGGTACGAATGTTTTTTAACCTTGAAAAAATTCGTTAAACTTGCACAATTTGAAGAAAATTGTGGATTTTCCAATACCACGCGCGGAAAAAATTTGTTTGTAACGTGCTATGCATTATTCTCCGTAGATTTTTTCATGCTGATTCGAAATCTGGTTTCAAAATTGATCTACAACCGCAGAATTTTTCAAGTCCTCACGTATTGTCTATACACGCATATATAAAATGCCTATGGACATGTCTGTTTCTTTAGGAAAAATTGATTGCGAACGAAGATTTTTATGTAAAGGCCGGACGCAGAAGCAGGTATAATACGTTACAGCTCTCAGCCAGATTCCAAAAGCGATCGCCATACTCGAATCCTGTCCTTGCGAGCTACTCGTGTATATCTTTCAAGACCCATCTGCTATTTAGAGCAGTCTGGAGGCCATAAGTGGCCGCCGGAATATTAGTAGAACCAAAAGGGCTGTCCATGGAGGGACGTCCACACGGATGATAGATTTGTTTAATAAATGGAAATCGACCGCGGCGGGTCTCTGTGCCAGGGGAACGCGAACGTTTAACCGATGACCTTCGAGGGGATGGAATTATCGGGAGCATACTAGCATACCAATTGCGGTAGACGATTCCAGCGGCAGAGTAATTAAACGTGCTGCTATGCGAATTAAAATAATTTCATAACAAATTTTCGTACACTATTTTCATCTAGTGTCACGATCCACGCGTTTTTCCAGTGATATTATTCGACGTTAACCTCTTAACTGCGGAATTTAGTTTTAAAAATCACCGACCGAGCGCGGAATTAAAATCAAACAATGACAAGTATACACGTCGAACGCAGAGCAAATGGTTCTATTATAAATTTTACGAAAAACGAGGAAGGATTACATTTTTATTTCATACAAAATTAACAATTCGTTCTTGAAAAGGTTATTGTATGCACGTCGAACGCTGTTAACTGGTTAAGATCCGGTAAACATGACGAATAGTCTAACAATAAGTATATCGATGGGTTTCAACGCAAAAGCGAGGAAATTTTGCGAAAATTTTTCATATCGCGCACACCTTCCTATATTTAGACATTCAAAGCCTAGGATTAATTAACGCACCTTCGTGATTGCTTGGGCAGGCCACAGTCGTATACTTCAACGGACATGCACGGGGGTCGAAACTTTTAATGAATAAAAAATAGATAATGTTTTTTTTTATTACGACGAACAGAGTGACGCGATCGCGGATGTTCGATAAAATCTGGAGTAACGGTGGTCTCTTTCGCCGAACTGCGAAGCGCGTGTACAAGGATGTCCCAAAAATATTGTACTTCCTTCAAAGGATTCCTGAGGACATTTGAGATAACTTTTTCCTTTGCGAAAATCTTCTCCGCGGCTGCGTTACGGAGTTATTAACGAAAAACGCGGACCAATTATGTCGCCCATAACGGAGGGACTCCGACTCGGGGCCAGGTCCCGCTGAGCGCGGCGTTGTCATTGGCCGAGGCGGGGTCCGTCCGCTGTGGGCGTGTTCTAATTGGTCCTTGTTTTCCGTCGATAACTCTTTAACGAAGCTACGGAGAACATTTCCGCAAAGGAAAAAGTTACTTCAAATGACCTGGAGAATCGCCCCTCTCAAGCACAACATTTTTGTAACACATCCTCCACGTGGCAAGCAAGGCGAATGTACCTACAGCCAGTTGCAAATATTTACGAAGAGCGTAGGACGAAGAACGAAGAACGAAGAACGGAGGATGGAGGATGGAGGACTGACGGATTGTCGATGTATCCGTGTTCATGCTCGAACGCGGATCTTCTCCCTTGATAGGGCACTGACCCGGCAGGGAAAGGCGGAGAGAGAGAAAAAATAGGTGTAAAAATCGATGATACGAGAGCTTCACGCGCTTGACTACGTGCCACGATCTATCCATTATCATCGGCCGATTAATGGCGGAGAGCTCGATCGCTGCGAGATAGGAGGACATTGCGCGGAAACGCGACAAATGCCGGCCCCAACGATCGACCGAGCTAAACGCGATTATTTTCGTATCGCAGTCAACGAGCGAGGAAAAAAAGTGAAAGCACGACGCATCCGTTGACTTATGTAACGTCGTGGATTCGAAACTTCGGGCGAGGGAGAAAGATAGCTTGGACAGCTCGAAATACTTCCTGGAACCTAGCCACATGTGTGTCGTCCTTCGACAGGAAACAACAGGATAACCCAACTCGCCAGTCCCGAGAGTTAATTGGCTGGGTGTCATGGCGCAACGAAGTCCTGCAACTGATCCGGAACACGTGGCGGAAGTCCACGCTCCTCTTTTTGAAGGAACAACAGGGGGAAACAGGAGAAACACGAGCTAGGGAGAAAATTAGTCCAGTAGCCGACCCTTGGATTACGGCGCACAGTGGTCTAGAACGCGAAATTTAGTGACATTTTGCTAGAACTTCGAAACTGTTAACCAGTTAACTGGTTCGACGTGTATACACGCCAATACGGAACACTATTGCGGTGCAATAACAATAACCTTTTCAAGAATGAATGGTTAATTTTGTATCAAATAAAAATGTAATCCTTCCTCGTTTTTCGTAAAATTTATAATAGGACCATTGCTCTGCGTTCGACGCGTATACTCGTACCGTTGCTTGATTTTAATTCCACACTCGGCATGCTGCCGAATAATGAGAATTACGCGTTGTAAACGTAAAAGTAGGACTTTTGAGGCAAATAGCCCCCTAAACTGATCTTTCATCTAGCGATTTTGGCTACTAAGAAACCCCGTCGTTGGAGTATTGAGAAATCAGGAGTGGAATCCCGGACCCTTGCAATCCTCGCGTACGTATACGTGGTCAATAAACATTCGACAGATATCTATATGAGGCAGTTCGTTTTTGGGCAAAATGTCGCTAAATTTCGCGTTTTAGACCACTGTGCAGCGGGGGGAAGAAGATGGAGCCATTTCGGTTAATCAATATGCCTAGACCTTTGAAAAATTGATCCCGAACAATGTTAAACAATGTAAAACCGAACGCAAATCTATGGAGATTCCGACAGAGTCTTGTGGCTGATGTTTAGCTACCTTTTTGGACTGTCCCTCTACCAAGTAGTTGATGCCCGAGCTTATAAAGGACTAATGCCCTCCACTATATCGTATTGCTTCTTGGTCCTTCGTTCCTCAGACCCACGACCACGCCTGTTCTTCTCTTTCTGATGTTCAGCTACCTGACGAGGCTATCTTCGTTTACGTTGACTGCCCCGTCTCGTTGGACAAGGTACAGACATTTTTCCCAGAACCCCCAACCTACCAATGTTCGCCTAATTCGCGTAATTCGCGCGGTCACGAACCGGCGAATTTCAGTGGCTTTAGCCTCGACATCGTTCAAAAGGCGAACAAGTTAATTGCGACCCGTGGAGAGTCGGGGCGACACGGTGGAGCGAACGCGGTCACGCGTGTCCGTTCGTCCCGTAAACGCGTTTCATTCGGAGCGAATGAAATTTTGCGCCGGGGTCGTAGCCAGGGCGGGAACATCGCGTAAATATTTCTTGTTACGGCAATTTCCAGGGAAATCGCAATTACCTGGGTATCGCGACAACCCGAACGGTCCGCGTTCGAATGACGTGCTCGTGCGCGATCGACGAAACGAGCGGAATTAATCGAGTTCGAGGACCGATAAAATTCGCTTCGCCGCTTGTTAGAAATCACTGTCTGACGAGCGTTCGAGAGTCAATTTCATTATACGGATGTGGAGTTGCACGCTCTCGCCCAGTTAGGTATCTGTCCTCGGTCCAACCCTCGGTTGATATTTCACGCTACGTGAAAGAATCGCGTAATCGGTCGAGGGTTCGTCGAATTACACTCCCACACAAAAGAGATTGTGGACGCGACCTATCGTTGTCTTGACCGGATTAAACTAGCGCGAGGCACGTAGCAAATGTTACCTGGGAGCCCTAGGTTTTGCATGATAATAAAACAAAACACAATGAAGGACCTTCTTTTAGCAGAAACATCTGTTAATAGTAGCCACGGCTTTTTCTGCTGGAAGCGCGGGGCCCGTAGCATTTGCTACTTCTGCTACTGGACTTAATCCAGCTCTCGTTATTGTCTAGGCTCTAGGGCCTAGACCAGGGCTGTCCACGTTTGCCTCAATCGAGGCGAGACAGTTCCCATCATAGCGTCCACTGACACCTTCCAGTAAACGCCTTTACCGTGGAGAAGGTGCGCGCTGCGTGAGAGAGGAGTTGATGGGGGAAGCAAGAGTTTGAAGGATTCCAATTATGCTACATAGCATTGGGTCCCAGAATGTAGGCCGTCTGGTCCAGGCATGGACCTACCGCTCCGAGAGTCGATGACGTAGAATCAAGTACCCTAACTATCGATGGTCCTCTGACCCTAGCCGACCGTGTGGGAGTAGTCGATTCTTCGTCATCGACTCTAGACAGGTCTAGCCTGGCCCTTTTTCTTTTTTCTTGTTAAGAGTGAGGATAAAACCGCCGTAAACACACCTCAAACAATGTAAAACCGAACGCAAATCTATGGAGATTCTGACCGAGTCTTGTGGCTGATGTTTAGCTACCTTTTTGGACCGCCCCTCTAGCAAGTAGTTTATGCCCGAGCTTATGGAGGACTAAGGGCCTCCACTTTTCGTACTGCTGCTTAGTCCTTCGTTCCTGGGGCCCACTAGCACACCTGTTCTTGTCTTTCAAGGTGTATCCTGGCCTCGACTCTCTAGGGCCCTTTAAATGCTTGCTTTCCCCACGAATCCCTCCTTCAAGCAATGCTGCGCGTCTAAACATTTCACAAAGAATCTTTCCATACATATAAAAAGGTACCAAAGTGGAAAAGTAATATCCTCTCCAACTGTACCAGGAGGAGATTACGTCTTATAAATTATCGATTAACAATTAAGAAGCTTTACGGGTCGATGAAATAGAAGCACGCCAAGTGAACTGCTTTCATTCCCCAACTGCTATATACCCCGTCTCGAACGTACGATATCGTTCGAATCATTCTAAATATGTTGGCAACGCAATAGTTGCGCGAGTTTCTCGAATTCGTTTTGTCGTTTCGGTAGAAAGCGGTTCTGTGACCCGGTAATTCGTTTTTTTTTTCGCCATTACGAAGCCATTACGCGCAGTCGTGGCCGACGTACATGCTGCTCCAATAATTTTCTGCCTCTCGAACCGTACGCGGGGCCTCTATGAACGGCAAGAATCACCATAGTGTGGTTACACGTACGATCCCCGGTTCGCGTTTTGTTACACGTCGTTGCTTCGCTTCCTCGTTTCTCCTGAATTTTCGCTTCGTACGACTGAATACGCTGCTCTGCCTCTTGCCTGCCGTCTCCCGTGATGCCCGGTGTTCGCTGGACAGGGACACTAGACGCAGCAACGATGCGCGGTAGCCAGCATGATAGCGCTATCAGAGAAATTATTTACGTTTCAACAAACACAAACAGGGGATTCTTCCGGATATCGAAAACCGATTTTCGCCCATTTTCCACCGTACCGATAGGGGTTGGCGGCTACCAGGAAACTCGGGTTCGGATTGGGACCCGAAAACTCGAAAATCAAACGTCTCTTCTGACCTAGAACATTTCCATTCTCTATGATTTTTTAAATTTGGTAGCTGTGGAATTGATATAATACCTCATACAATACTTAAATCTTTAGCAATTGATTAAACACCGACATATCTAATAGTGTAAACAATATTTTAAATAGTACAGCAATTTTTAATAGCGCCTCAGAGGCGCCACTCGAGTGCTAAGGGTTGAAATTTATATTGGATTTATATTGGATTGGAAGATTTTTCGGTTTTCGGATATCCGAGGAACACTAATTTTTCAGTCCCGTGCCGAACCGAGTCTTAAAAGCCGCCCACCCCTTATCGGGCGGTTTTATGGTTAATATTGGCGACGTGAAGACGGAGAGAGATTACGAAACACCTATCCCCTTGGTGTAGCGGCTCCGGGAGAGGGCAATTTCAATTCGCGTCTACTTGGAGGAAAGCTGGATTCTCGCTCGAGCCTTAGATGTCTCGAATCGACGCGACGCGAGGAGTATCGTGGAACAGGAACGGGTTGGAAACAGAGCATTTCCGTGCGTGTATACCCGGCTTGCGAAGGAACCTCGACTATGTTCGCGAGACGGAACAGACGGAACATCTCTGGTCTCCCTATCGCCACGGGACTTCTTTTCAGACGACACCTTCCCGCGAAAGCAAACTCGACTTCGCGATACACAATGCACACGAAACAATCGCAGCACGCCATTGTAGCAAGAGGAACTACTTTTTTTATCTACATCCTAGCAAGACGCAAAATTCATCCCAGCAAGACGCAAAATTCTGGAGGCACGCGGACCAATGAAATAGAAGACGACACTAGTAGACTCTCCCATTAAGAACCGTCATTTTAAATGACAAAAAACCGCTGTTTCTTTACAATTTTACTAACCACGAGTCCAAGAGCGACAACTCTAACCTTCACAGATACAAATTCTGTAATATGTACATATATCCTATTGTGTTATATGAAATATACAAATACATCAAATGTCCTATCATTTTGTCCGGCACTGCAAGCCTCTCAATGGAAGATTGAGACGGAGTTTACAAGCCGGTTTTATCCATCGCGCTGCGTATATGGTAGCAAGATCTCTAGATCGAGACATCGGGAGTCTCGGATTCAAAGTCGGCGAGAAACGGAGGACTTAACGCGATACGTGGAATCGTCGAACCGTGGAAAAAACAAAGAAAATTCCCGTTCTTCTCCGAAGGCGGGCACAGAGGAGCCCGTAAGCCGAGCCCAGGACGGGATATCGAGTGGACAGAAACAGTGCCTGTCGAAAAGAATTTACACTCGTACACGAAAGTATTCGAACGCTTAGAATTCTGACATACAACTAATGAGATATGTATGTTAGATTAAAGCATTTGATGTAATATTCCACATATAGCAAGGGATGGGTCTCGAGACTACATACACGAAGTTACAAAATAATTTAACAATTTATACAGTTTTTGCAATACATGTATCGTAAACACGTGCCAGACGTGGCACACAAAAGTATTCGAACTTTGGACAACTAAGAATTTCCGACGCTAATAGAATGTAGACGCACAATTTCCAACGCTCACAGAATGAAAACAAACATTGGTTAAGTGTTAAAAATTTCTGTCACAATTTTCATTATAAACACTACAATAAAATTAATCGCAGGAAATCCAAAACAAGCAAGTCAATCGGAGAATTAATAATAAAATGGTATAAGAAAGGCAAATCCTTAAGTGAAATTGCAAAACTTGTAAACAGAAGTAAGTCCACGATTTATTATATTGTGAAGAAATTTAATACGCAAGGTGACATTGCTACTGACAAGGAGACATCGCGACCTTCGCCTCACCGATCGGATTGAAACTTCGCACACTTATAGATTATGTTCTCCTGATTACGAATATATACCATTATAGGGGCAGACGCTCAATAGTTTTTGAGATATTGACGATTAAAGTTTCATTGCTTCCATGAAATACAATAATCTTTCAACGCAAGACCACAACAAGAGCCGGCATGGCGTGATGGTAAGCGTGTCAGGTTTTCACGCGGAAGACCAGTGTTCAAATTCTGCCGACTGATTCGTTTATTTTTTTTATTTTAATGTATTTTATATTTATGAATCACTTACCTCGATGTATGTGTATATTATTAATTTCAATGTGGAATTTCAGGTGGAAAGAAGATTGAGAACTACAGTTATTACCTCGAAAGAAGCGTTAAAACGAACTATTATTGCAATATGGCAATCAATAGATCCAACGGTTACTTCTAAGTCAGTTCACTCAATGGAAAACAGACTTAGGGCCGTTATAAAAGCAAACGGTGGTCCAACTTCCTATTAAAACTTTAAATTATTCAATTTAAATAACTATTAAATGTTCCGTTCGAATACTTTCGTGTGCCGCTTCTAGTACGTGTTTACAATAAATGTATTGTAAAAACGCTATACATTGTTGGATTATTTTCTAGCGTTACTTATATAGTCTTAAGATCAACCCAATTACAAATTACTTCAAATACTTGAATGTAACATACATATTTCATTAGTTGAATGTTAGAATCGTAAGCGTTCGAATACTTTGAGTCACCAGACTTGTGTCCCCACTCTACCTTCCCCTTCTACGGCGCTATTCACGCAGCCCGATCACGTGACGCCTTCGTCACAACGTCACGTGACTAATTCCGAGGGGAGAGGGTAACTGTTTCCCCCTCAATTCGTGCTCGTTCCCCTCATCAGGCGTCAATGTATTGTCTTTACACGCATAGAAAAATAGTTGAAAACATGTCTACGTTTTTTAAAGAAAAATGGATTGCAAAAGAAGATTTTTATGCGGACTGAATTCGTGAAAGTCGGTAGTCGAGCAAACATCTAAAGTATGCGGACAAATATATGCGAAATGGCTGACTTCCTCCGCGAAACGATTTCGTGCACAGGTAAACATCTAGGAATCGAACCAACGATCGTTCCTGAAATAGAAACGTAAACAATTTCTATTAGGTGTACAACTATCGTGGTGACTGTAATTGTAAATAATAACTCGTCGATAAGAAACTGAACCATGGAACATGTTTCATTCGTTATGGATGTTCGAGCGATGCGAGCACCGCCATCTTACTCGAGCTACATACTCAGAAGACAAATGAAATCCACGGAGAAAGTGCTTTCGCTGGATTTTAATTGGAAACCGCATTTCGCCGGTACGAAAGGGAATGATACTTTCTTCCAACTATTCTTTCGATGCTGCTAATAGAAACTTGCCTTGATAGAAACTGCCACGCATGTACAGGTTCTTCCATTAAAATGTGGAATCACCTCTTTGGAGATACAACATTTTTGGGACACCCTGTATACGTGTTCGGGCACGTACACCGAAAACCACCATGAACATCGACAATGTTTTCCGCAAATATTATGTGCCATGGTTGGTTAATTTTCTCCCCGATAGCCCGTGGGGATGCGATAACGAAACAACTTTTAGGAACATTACAACCATGTTATAAGCTTGTTAGCTGTATTTAATGAAGTTATGATCGACAAGCTGGATAAACTAAGTTTACACATTTAATTAACGAATTCGATGTTTCCTCGACAACACACGTGTGCTAGCCTTCGTTCCCCCAATTAGATTACACGAGTATTTGTTTAAAACGTTGCGGGATATATTGACAAAGAACATGCATAGCTTACCTACGTATGTGGAATAAAGAAACGCGTGCAGCTATACCGTTTAGGATAATCGAGAGAGAAAGTCAAGAACCACTCTGAATATAGCCTTTTAAGAATCTCGCGTAAATCGGAACAGTGACCAGAATTCGATCTAACCCATAGAATAGCAAAATTTCTGCCTTCGTTCAAATTAATATTATTATTTTATATTATTCAGATAATATAGAATTAATATTATTATTTTATATTATTCAGATAATACAAAATTAATAGTATTAATTTTATGTTATTCAGATAATACAGAATTAATATTATTATTTTAAATTATTCAGATAATACAGAATTAATATCATTATTTTATATTATTCAGATAATACAGAATTCACATTATTATTTTATATTATTCAGATAACATAGAATTAACATTATTATTTTATATTATTCAGATAATGTAGAATTAACATTATTTCATATTATTCAGATAATACAGAATTAATATTATTATTTTACATTCTCTTAATAATATAAAATTATCTTTAAAGAACTGCGTTGGAAAATATTACACGATCGTTACCGTGAGGAATCAGCAGTAAATAAATGCAGTAAAAAATGCAGCGGTATGAAAATATTAACCCTTTAAAATTGCTACATAATTAATCAAAATATGTTCAAGTTATTAATTTTATTCGTATTTAATAAATTACCGAACATTTCAGTATCATACGAACAATAACACTTCGTGCCATGAACTAAAATCATACAGAAGGGAAATATTCTATTTAATTTAGAAATTAAAATGGCTTCGAGCGTAAAGGGTTAATAGTTAATACGCATGTTCGCGAAACTCGTTCGACAGCTGTCCCTATAAAAATAACAATTGTAAAAGTCGAGTCCATATACGAAAGAAAATTGTTTACAGTGCCGCAGGATAATTGCAGTGGCTTGCAATTTAACCGTTGGCTAACACGCAACAGTGAACCCTTCCTAACCTCTGAATTCCAGGGGAAATGAAGAAAAACCGCGTTTTACGAAACGGACCCCTTCGGACGATGCGCCGCGACGGTAAGGTAAACAACGACGACCTCGGTCGTCCACTTTCAAATATTGCACGCGCGTTCGAGTTCCTTCAATTATATACCGCGGTACGCATTTGCGCAGCGTCAGTGGTGGCGCATGCGAGATGGCGGTCGCACACGCTCTCCATCTTTGTCTCTGACTCTGTCTTTCTAAAGAGGCGTACAATTACCGTGATTCAAAGTCGAGGCGGCTGTTCCGCGCATAGAAACGATCTCGCATAATGGTTTATCGCGGTGAAATCATGGGAGCCGTTGGCCGCGCGGCTCATCTTCCATTTTCCATGTTCCATGTTCCGTCGGGGCGCGCGTTGTCGGCGTCGCCGGGGTAAATATAATCTGAAGCAGCGATCGATGAGCCTGGTTCACGGATCGGGAGTGCACACTGTGCACACGAGGTGCGCGTCCGGCCGCCGAAATAACCTGTCCGTCGCTGCTCCGGCTAATCCACAGATGATTGCACTCCCCAACCGGAAAACAAACACAGCAGCCTCTGGATCGTGTCAACAAACAGCCAACGATCACGGTACGTCGATCGCGGGAGTCCCTCTATTTTTCGGAAATCGTCGAATCTCCACGCGTACACTTGTTAATACGGATGACAGCCGCGGAATATTCGATATACAATACACTACACTCGACGGACGGAATCGAACAACATGACACGCGAATCGGCCATCGACTACCCAGAAACAGGCGCCGCGGCGTCCGAAACTCTACTGCCTGACTCGACCACACTCCACACTGCCACTCCCGCGCTGCCACTACCACTAATCTCGCGACGCATGCGCGCTCTGTCCCTCGCTGCAAACACCACCGAAACACATAACCTCTTTTTCATTAACACATTTCAACCACCGACACGGTACCAAGTAGGGGTGGCCGATTCTAGATCGATTTTTTAGGAGATTTACAATTTTCTCGAAATTTGATTTTCACGTTTTTTCTGAATTCATTTTCTGTAGAACCAATTATCTCGAAGGGATTTTCAATTTTTTCGAAACTCGATTTTCACGTTTTTTCTGAATTCGTTTTCTGTAGAACCTATTTTCTCGAAGGGATTTTCAATTTTTTCGAAACTCGATTTTCACATTTTTTCTGAATCGATTTTCTGTAGAACCTATTTTCTCGAAGGGATTTTCAATTTTTTCTGAATTGATTTTCTGTAGAGCCTATTTTCTCGAAGGGATTTTCAATTTTTTCGAAACTCGTATTTCACATTTCTCCTGAATTGATTTTCTGTAGAACCTATTTTTTCGAAGGGATTTTCAATTTTTTTTAAATCGATGATTGGATATACGATTTTGAATGAATTGATTTTTTTAAACTTACATTTTTTTACACTTGGAAAGTTTGGAAAAGTCGGAATTTCGAGGTTAAATTGTATTCGACGATGCCGATATAATCAATCGATAATCGATAGTCATGAACCTACTGTAAACATTTTTTGATTCGTTGCCAACTCAATATTAATTCTTCCTTCCTACCTTTAAACTTGCAAATATTCAAATTTTATCGAGAAGGAAAGTTTTCTAGTTTCAGACTGGTACAAACTAGTACAAACACTCCGAAAAATATCGCGTTTCAGATTCCAATATTACATCGTGGTTTATCGTCTTTTAGTTTCAGATTGATAAAACGACTGCCAAAAATTATAGCCTATAATATCGCGTTTTAGAGTGGAATAATAGCTTCGACATTATATCGCAGTTTACCGTCTTTTACTTTTTAGTTTCAGACTGATAAAAAGATGACCAAAAATATAGTCTAAAATATCGCATTTCGGATTGGAATTATAGCTTCGATATTACATCGCGGTTTACCCTTTAGTTTTTTTAGTTTCAGGCTGGTATAAAGACTGCCAAAAATACAGCTTAAAATATCGTATTTCAGATTGGAATTATAGCTTCGACATTACATCGCGGTTTACCCTTTAGTTTTTTTAGTTTCAGGCTGGTATAAAGACTCCCAAATATATGGTCAACAATATCATGGTTCATTATGGTTTACCGTCTTTTAGTTTTTTAATTTCAGGGTGGTATAAAAACTCCCCAAAATACAGCTTAAAATATCGTATTTCAGATTGGAATTATAGCTTCGACATTACATCGCGGTTTACCCTTTAGTTTTTTTAGTTTCAGGCTGGTATAAAGACTCCCAAATATATGGTCAACAATATCACGGTTCATTATGGTTTACCGTCTTTTAGTTTTTTAGTTTCAGGGTGGTATAAAAACTCCCAAAAATATGGCCGACAATATCATGGTTCATTATGGTTTACCGTCTTTTAGTTTTTTAGTTTCAGACTGATAAAAGGACTGCCAAAAATATAACCTAAATATCGTGTTTCAGATTGGAATTATAGCTTCGATATTACATTGCGGTTTACCCTTTAGATTTTTTAGTTTCAGGCTGGTATAAAGACTCCCAAAAATATCGCGTTTCAGATTCCAATATTACGTCGCGGTTTATCGTCTTTCAGTTGTTTAGTTTCAGGCTGGTATAAAGACTGCTAGAAATATAGCCTAAAATATCGCGTTTCAGATTGGAATAATAGCTTCGACGTTACATCGCGGTTTACCGTCTTTCACGGATTTCAGGGTGCACGAGGGAGTCGGTACGGAATGACTGAAAAAATTCATTTCGGACAACGCAGTCGTCCCCCGGGTTCACGAAATTTAATAACTCCCGGTCACAAATAACTTCGAGCGTGCTTGTCGTTCGCCATAATGCCTGAAAACGGGGCAAAAAGAGGTGGGTACGCTGAGAGTAGAATGCAGCGAGCCTCTGGGAAAGGGGAAGGGAAAGGGAGAGATGGCAGAGAGGGAAAAGGGTGAATCCGCTGTCACTACGGGAACGCCGCGTCGGCAACGCAATGGTGTTCCGGCTTCGTACGGGAACCGAGTAAATTTTCCAATGCAAATAAAACTTCCAGCGAAAGGGTCCGCGATTAAACCGGCGCGGATGGGGGAGGAAAAAATGAGATACGCGAAAGCCTTCCCGCGACGCTGTTTGCTTTCCTCGTTTCGGTCGTTCCTAGGAGCTCGCGCGAACGAAGGGACAATAAAAACTGGAAAAAATGTCCACGGTTCGTCCATGCTTTTCCTGATACACACACCGTTGGCCCTGTCCGAGTGCCACCGCCGCGCAAGGAGCAATTAAAAAAGTGATTAAGCGGAGGATGCTGCCGGACCGCGGCAAACAAAAGTTCCTTTCGAGGCCGCTACAACGTCACCGCTTTCAATTTTCTCGCGGACCCGCGTAACATCTACAATCCACCACGCGTAACCTACAGTGCCGGAAAAAATGATAGGACATTTGATGTATTTGTATATTTCATATAACACAATAGGATATATGTACATATTACACGACCTGTATATTAGATATGTCCTTCAAAGTATCCATATAGAATTGCAAGTTTGTATCCTGTACGCTGTACACCTACAGGATGTCCGAAAAATAACGTTGTACTTCAAAGGTACGATGCCTGCAGTCATTTGAAGTAACTTTTTCCTTTGCAGAAATCTTCCCCGCGGCTTCGCTAACGAGTTATTAACGAAAAACACAGACCAATCGGAGTGCGTCTACTATGGAGTCACGCCGGGTCGGCCAATGCCAGCGTCGCGCTCAGCCAGGCCTCTGCTCTGATTGGCGTCGGGTTTTTCGTTAATAACTCCTCAGCTAAACCTCTAAGAACATTTTCGCAAAGGAAAAAATTACTTCAAATGTCCTCGGGAATCGTCCCTTTTAAGGAAGTACATTTTTCAGTTGTACATTACTAACATTACACGAGAAATCAACATTTTTCCGATACCTAACCTAAAACATCTCCGGTAGAGGAGATTCTTCGTAGAGGGGGTGATTTCATCGACGCGTTCGAATCGGAAAGATTCGTTGGAACAGATTGTCAGGAGAATCGAAAGAACGAACCTGTAAAATGCATATCGGTGCTCCTCTACAAGCTTTTTCCAAGGAGTTTCCTCTTATTTCCTACGGTTCGGCTATTCCAGACGCGGGGATCTCGTTGGTTTCGCAAGGCCGTCCGGCACACAGACGAAATGAAATTCTTCCTGGCCACATTTCATTAAAAGACATTAAGAATACCTTGTGCCGTGCAAATGAAATTGCCATTATGCATGCGCCGTAACTTATAAACGGGAAAGCCTGCGGCCCCAGAGTTTTCCCTTCAAATTACCAGTAGTTTCGTCGAAACTCTTGGCGCCGCCGTGTACGCCGCTGGAAATTCCAAACCCTTTCTTCCGTCGGCGTTGCGCGTCGAATGTAGCTTACAAATTAGACAATTTAATCAGCATGTACGATTCAACGAGAGGGGAGAAAATTTCCGGATTTTTACGTCAATTTCCACCAAACCAAGGGTGTAGAATCTAGGCTAAGATAGTCTCGGGCTGCTCTTTACTTTGCCGGACTCCAAATTTTTGCCTTTCTTCGAGAAATTATTATGTATTCGGTATGTAATCCAGTAGATTTGTACCCGGGGAACCTGCAGATCTAAGTCTCGATCCTGTAGGATCAATGGTGCAAGAGTTATGGTTGCTTAAAGTTACCCCTCCGCAAAGGGTATACTCATTTCCAGTAAGACCTAACCTAGATCCAATCCAGACTATTTAAAACGCAACATCGTGGCCATGTCTTCCAAAATTCAAACAATCTCAGTACCCGCTCTATATTATCAGCATTAACGCGTGACTGTGCTGCCATCTAGCGGTTGTGCTCGGTCAAAAACACTGCAGATTGCTCAACTTTAAGCAACCATAACTCCTGTACCATTGGTCCTACAGGATCGAAACTTCGATCAGCAAGTTCTTCGGGTACAAATCTACTGGATTACATACCAAACACATAATAATTTGTAGGAGAAAGGCAAAAATCTTGAGTCCGGTATAGTAAAGTTTACTCTAGTCTCGACATATAATTTCTGTACACCCTGTACAGTGTACACGGGGACAAAGCTGCGTGCAGATGTGTGCGTAATAAACCGCAGGGTGCATTAGAATAATTCCGCGGTGCAAATATTATCGCAATCAGGCCGGCGATTACTGTTCGTTCGTGTGTCAGGGTAATCAGACCGTCGTGTACGCTCTCTCGCCTCGTGAAATTCGTGAAATTCGCGTTCACCGACAGATTCTTTTCTCTGAGAAATAGCCGGGGAACAACATTACAGCGGCGCGCAACGCGCAACCAGTTTCGAATGATCTCCGATCAGTCGGCCAGGAATATAATGCGCGTGGGAAAGAGGAAATTAATTATCTACCGCGCATGAATTAGATGACTAAGGGAGCAGTTCTTTTACGAACGCCGTGGTTATCGCGCGATCGTCCCGGAAATTACTTAACGATGATAAATTTCAAGGTGTTGTTCTGCGGTTAACAATTTCGCTAATCACATCGATCGGTAACGCGTCGCGTTAGATTTTTACATTTTTTTTAGTGAAATGTTGAAATTGTTTATTTTCATTGACCTCGAGCCGATCGCCGTTTAATCGAAGATCAATATGGGAATAAAAGTTATGCTAATTGCCGGAATGACCCAGCTGGAAGGATCGGAACGAACGGGGCAAGATCTCGTAGCAGTAATTGAGGCGATAACTATTTAAAGATTGCGGTAACGTTAATTCGAGTCGCGATACCATTGTCCCAGGACGTAACGGCGCACTCGAGTGCCCCTTACCATTAAAAGGTTAGACGAAATAGCAGACGATGAACCTTTCCTGTGCCCTCGGCAGTCTATGTACTTACGTATATTCCTTACAAAACGCCCGCCACCGAGACTCCCGACGTACACTCCTACACCGGTTCCCTCATTAATGAAGGCTTAATTAGCGTGCTTCGGCTTTTTATCCGAACGATAGCCGCTTCCGGTTCCGCTTCCTTGGTCTTCCGCTTCGGGTAAACGAGCGACCGTCGAATCGCTCCGCTATCGTTCCTCTTGGGAGTATTATCCTCGGCCAAGAGTGGAGTAATCACGATAGGAATATAGGAGCCGTCGAATCGATACGTCTTTAATGTTACTATCGACGAGTTCGAATGTTCAAGACGGAGGATACCTACTCGAGGAGCATGGGATCCCTCAACGATCATTCCACATTCACCTTTCTTTTAGTTCGAAAGAAATTCGATTGGCTCTATCTCGTTCTCACGCAACGTTTTTGATACGGTATACCGTCAAACTAGTGGGTTATCGTATATAAAAATCTATATAAAAATCGTTTCTTTAGTTTTTCTTTTTTCTCACAAAATCCTAATGATGTACAGTATGTCAAGAAAAATAATCGAACCGTACATATGGTATCGGATGAACCACAATTTTATTGTAACTCTGCTATTTTTTCCTGTATGGGTACGGTTACGCTACGGCTACAGAGTCATTGTGCTTGCAGCATTTGAAAATTTGATATCCCTTCGTCCTTCTGCCCGGTCGTATAGACAGCCAGGAGTTTTTACGGTTTTACATTATTCACTTTCGGACTCCCGCAAGGTGTGTGCCGATGCCGGGGTCATTTCCGACCCACGCCGATATTTCACTAAAACATATTGACGGGACGCTGGAGATCGGGGCCCCGTGAAGTTTCTCCATGACGCACCTGACCCACCTACCAGACGGTAAAAGACATGCACTCAACATGATTCATAGTTGCTCAACTACTGCAAAGATCGTGGTATAATTAACCGTTTCCCACCGTTTACAATACCAATTGTGGCCCCGCCGTGCCATATATATTCTTTTCCGCAAAAGAACCTTGGTCCGGACAGGGTAATCGATTCACCCGCGTCTGTTAGGCGAACGCGACGACTCGTCTGCCAATCAGCCCTCATTAACGCTAACGTTAATTGTCCTCGGCTTCGTTAAACAGGACGTCAAAGTAGTAATTGGCGATCAAGCTTGCGACGAAATTTTCTGCGAATCGGACGGCCGACGGAATTAAGGTGAAACGCGATTAAATTGGATTCGAGTGCTCGCGCGAACCTAGACACAACCGGGAGGATTTCCCGTGTTCGAGTTCGCGCGGTGGACGCGCCGGAATACGGGGAGGAGAGATCTGTATCGGATCTAATCCTCGATTTGAAGCCGTGCGATTTAATTGGTCCCCGGCGTGCGTTCCGGGGGAAAACAACTAATTGCATCGGCGAACGCTTCTCAGTTCGTTAAACTAACGACGCGACCCGACGCGACGTTCCCCGCGAGCACGGAGATGATGCGCGCCGAAGATTATGAAACACGTTGTTGCCGGATTATGACATCGAGAGCTGACGCAGAAAGAAACCGGAGCGAGCGTGCAACCTGACCGAGTGCAACGGTGCATGGCAACTGGATCGCCGGATAAATTATCAGGATTTTCGTAATCAGGAGCCAGCGCACTCTCGCCGATCGAGACTCGTATCGACACTGGAGATTTTCAGGAATTGAAACATTTTTATGGACAGATAGTCAAACACCTTTCCCGCTACTACCACCTGATCAGTCACCGATCCCTATATATACCGTCCTCAACCGCCTTCCGATATCCCAGCGTCTAAGGCAGGACCCGCTAGATAGCCTTACAACAGCCATACAACAGCCGCCAAATTGGTGACCACGACGTAGAACAGATAAACGCAACACGCAGAACGACCGGACGAAAAACGACGACTATAACCAGCAGCCCAAGAACATCAGGATGATGGATACTACTGCAAAATCGCCGAGAATACGTAATCCCTCTCCTAGTGTGACCGTCGATCTGTCGCAGACTACCACCAGGTATCCACAAGGCACGAGACTCAAACGAGACTCAAACGAGGCTCGAAGGATCAGCGCATCGAATCCACCTCCTCTTCGAACGGCCATGCTAGGACAGCAGCATCTACGGCTCGACAGGCACGAGCGCGAATCATTAGCTCGCCACGATGTGTGTTTACAGTTCGAGCTAAAACGCGCTTCTCAAAAACACGACACACATCAATCGAGTGGGCAACGACCTGCGAGCATCCCATAGTCCTCCCCGGACTAACATGGATCATCGTAGAAAAAGGGAACTCGTCAAGATTATCGTTGTTCACTGGTAAGGGAGTAATGTGGCGGCTAATTTCCTACACTCGCCACGAGATGGACCACCTGATCAGTCACCGATCCCTATATATACCGTCCAGAACCGCCATTCGACATTCCAGCGTCTCGTCATTTGGGACCAACCCAAGCAACAACCTCCACAACATAAATTCAAACCAATCCAATATTAAAGTGTAGAGGGCACCATAACCCTAGGTAACTTTTAATCAACATCCCTAGACAAGAACACAGGTACCCCGTGTACGAAAAGAAAACTTTCGATATCCCAGCGTCTAAGGCAGGGCCCGCTAGATAGCTTTACCGATGAGTCCTCTAGCGGGTCTAGGACGATCGCTTCCTTTCCTTTTCCTCCTATCCCTCGCATTTCAACAGCCGCCAAAGAAGTACTCTAAGAAATGAAAGTATAATATAAATAAAATCAGTACGATAAGGAGAAACCGTTATCACAATTATTTAAGAGAACGTCCGAGTTTTGACCCATGGTTCTTGTTGCACTTTGCATCCTTGCGATGGATAAAGTACGATGCAATAAAAAAGAAATGGTTGACCTTTTCGACCTTGAGATTCAAGGTCATAATGAGTTTTGCAACACCCACATCAATTTCCATCGAACAGAGGGTGTAGAATCTCGTTATTGTCGCGAGTGTATAATTTCTATACACCCCGTACATTTTCGTGCAGATTTTCCGTTCAACTACTTCTGGTAGTCGTTAGGCGCGTTGTTAAAATTCGACGGAAGCTTTTTCCGAAGCGCCTGTGTTCGACCGAGCCACCATCGGTATAAAGGCAGATACGGTGGACCATCGACATTGTCGCGAATCCACTTTACCCTGTTCCCCGTCGCGTGGTGCGACGCTCGTTGTTCGTCGCTCGTCGTGTCCACCTTTTTCGTCCCAAGTCGGTGTTCGTAGTGTTGGTACCCGTTTCACGACCATGCTTTGCGGGTCCCTGAATAGCGGAGGTGCCAGATATCGACCTGCCCACTGTCTAGACTCTAGACTAAACCTTAGCCACGCTGTGCTACCAGCGACAGTAGTACCGTTACGAAAGTCCCTCTTTTCTTTTGTCCCCGATACGCGGAGAGACCGTCGAGAAACTCATCGATCGAGGAGCACACGCTGGATTGTTCCTCGCGAAAAAGGCCGTCGCGTCGGTGTTCGATCATCTCGCTCGAGAGTGTACTCGATAACGTCGCGGAAAAGCCGTAACAAATGTCGAGAGGTCGCAACGTCGAAATTGGAAATTCGAAAGGGTATAGCCGGGTAAAATTATTTCTAAAAGTGCCCTTCAGCCGAATTATATGCTGATTCGACAGGGCAACCCTCGGGTTTACTTACTCGCGACGCACAGCGGGACGAATGGCCATTCTAGGTGGAAGAAAATCCTACGCATCAGATGCGTAAAATACATACACGGTATGTAGATGTGTATACTTACTCGATTGTTGTGCCGAGTCACCAAGTGTACGAAGAAAAAGTTTTTCACTTACCTGAAACAAAAATAACGAACACGGTTATTAGATGTAAAATTAGTCAATCATATGGAGTTTACACAAAAATATTTCAATCATTTAGAGGTCGATCGCAACACCGTGCCATCGCATCGCAAACGAAATTTTTCTCTCAATTACGATTGTGCGATGGCCTAGCTGCCTAGCATCTAGATAAACGTTCGCCGGGAACTTTCCACGTAATTTGCTTCTCACTTCGAGTATAACGAGGCTGTCGATACCAGAACCACAAAATAACCACGCGGCAAGACTCGGTGAAAAAGAAATCAGGGCGTGATTTATCGAATGGATCACCGAGACCTCCGCTGGCTCTACATTTTCCGTAGTGGCGTGCTAACTTAGCACCCAATGCCTAAACGGACTTTGAACGCAGCCATTTTTTTACCGATGAAAAGCGATGAAAACATTCAATTGACTGGATAGTTTTTTTCAGCTGGTATGTGCTTCCATCCATTCGTAGAAATGGATCCAAATGGAGTCGGACCTATCGTCGCGGGGTATGGCGCGGGGCGTATCATTGCGTGAAAACACAGCAGCCAATAATGGAGAAACAAGCCTGGGGCAAGGTGAAAAAGAACTGGATCGATAGAGCAGAGCACGTACGAAAAGACGCATTCATCGAAAGAAGTTAATAAGCCTGCCTCTGACCTTCTCGGGGAAAATACCCGGCGACCGTGAAGCTTCCGCGAGAGGATTTTCCAACGGAAGACCGGATATAACGACGTATTACGGCCTACGCAGCCTCCACGTACCACACACATGCATGCATACACACATATACGCAGGAAACTAAGCCCGCGCACTGTACAGAAGGGTGTAGATGGATTCCTGCGGGATGCAGATGGCGGACACGTGCCCTGACTTCGATATGAGGACTCGCCTCGGGAACCTTTTCGGATTTTCCTCGGCCGAAAAATGGCCGACGTCGACCAACGAGGGAGGAGATCTTTTCTTTCGACGAGCATTTTTTCTCGCCGACCGCGTAATAGGATCGGACGACGAGTCTACTCTTCTGGAAGTCGGCTTAGCGATCCCCCGCGCGAGCAACCATAAGAAACGAGGCAGAAGCGTCTTGGCCCGCTGCGCTGCTTATGTCTATCCGTATCTATGTAACCACGTAAGCGTGTAGTTACATAGGTGCAGCATCGGGAGACGCGGAACTTTCGTCGGGGATCTATTCGGCACGGAGTGTGCCTAGAGTTAACGGTCAAACTTCCGAAACCAATAGCATGTTTGGACACTTTCCTTCTAGGTCGGCCAACTTTTCTACGCTCTCAGTCAATCGGACGAACTTTTTTAATTGGTTCGCTGCCGTACTAGCCATTCCGACAGTAACACGGACCGAGAACCCGTCAACTATAGGAATGGACAGCGTGTACATCGAAATTTTTACCGCTGTATTACTAAACCCAGGATACGGCTTTTTTGGAATCGGAAGCTAGAAGCTAGTTTTAGAGTTCTTACTATGAGATACTCGGGTACCCGAGTCAGTTATGGGATAGCTGGGTTGACAACAAGTGCCCGGGTTACTCATGAGATACCCTCATGAGTTGATAAAGATTGCCTGGGCACCTGAGCTACTCACGAGTTACCCTTGGGTTCACAAAAATCGCCCAGGTATTTCATAAGATATATGAGATACACGAAATACATCAGGAAATAAGATTGCCTGGGCACCAGGGCTACTCATGAGTTACCCTTGGGTTCACAAAAATCGCCCGGGTATTTCATAAGATATATGAGATACATGAAATACATCAGGAAATAAGATTGCCTGGGCACCTGGGCTGCTCATGAGTTACCCTTGTGTTGACAAAAATCGCCCAGGTATTTCATAAGATATATGAGATACATGAAATACATCAGGAAATAAAATCGCATACAACTGGCAACGCGACTGCTGGAATAAAAATTGAACTGCGAAAATAATTTAAAAAAATTCTTTTTATCCTAATATACATAAATTTCAGTTTCATAAACTTCATCTACCTCGGATATCATTTCAGATACCCAGATACCTGGTTAATTTTTTTATACTCCGGTACCTCATGGCTACCAGAGTACCCAGGTATCTCAAAGGTTCAATTGAAATCACTAGCCGTGTTCGCAGTTAATAAATCGACGCATTGAATCTTGAAATTTAGAGACTCGAACGGGGTCTGGAGTAACCGTGAACTATACCGTAGTACACGACTGAATTTTTTTCCTTTATTGAGAGAACGGAAGGCACACACACACAAAAGCGACATCGTGAAAAGCGGCTTTGTGAGTCCGCCCTGGCGCGAGGCGTGAGGGGTTCCGAGTTTTCTAAAGGCACTTGACGAGCACTCGATGCTGCCACGACTACGCCGAGGAGCGTCTAGTTCGAAGATAAGCTTCGCGTCTCCCATCGTTCGTCCATATTTTTGTATCGATTTATCCTTGTGCTTTCGATGGAATTTGAAACTTATTAACGTATTTATTAACATATACGGAATACGGAACGCGAACAGAGAAATTCTGAT
Organism: Lasioglossum figueresi; assembly: GCA_028455805.1. Classification (NCBI taxonomy): domain Eukaryota; kingdom Metazoa; phylum Arthropoda; class Insecta; order Hymenoptera; family Halictidae; genus Lasioglossum; species Lasioglossum figueresi. The sequence goes on along the minus strand of CM052199.1, from coordinate 6,255,251 downwards.
GCGAATATTAGGGGCGAATGCTGGACCGATCTTTAAAGAACCCGTTCAATTGTCTTCCAAGTTTGCGTGGTGACCTCTGTGGGCGATCCGCGAACTAATGCAGCGCATGGCTTGCAGATTCCTACATTATCTCTGCGAGGTAAACGGTCGATCTGCATTATCGTTCGTAGAAGCCGTCTGTGCCTACTTTACCGATTTACCGACGGACCATTTGTCAAGAAGAGCTCGATGGTTGCGCAAATTATCGCGAAAATGGTGAGATATAAACTCGAGAACAAACAAACACAATAAATACTTTTTGTTAATAGGTTAAGAAGTTATTACATGATATTTTCGAATACCCAGAAACTTCGAAACATTCCTATTCGTTCCTAAATGTAGTATTTGACCATACTATCCAAAAATAGTCACGCAGTGGTTTCCGAATGTGGAAGGGAACAGACTCCACTCCCGTGGCGACTAGTTCCAGTTCCAGTTCCGGTTTTATTTCCAGTTCAAGTTCCAGTTCCAGTTTCAGTTTTACCGTTGGGTGTCCAAGGCTGACATTTCAGTCCGTGTACCCCTCAAACGAGGAAACCTCTCGCCGAGTTAGATTACAAACCGACTTTGCGTGCAAAACACGATCCACCCAAGTTGACGGTCCCCCAACCGAGGACACCGCTATGGAAGAGGTGTTGCGTTTACTGTTGCCGTTGCCGATCCCATCGAAGCTGCATTTCGAGGACGTAGAAATCGCGTCAAAATGTTTGTAACATTCGACATCAATTGGTTTTCATCGGGGACATTTAAGGGACATCCTGTCATTTCTAGAGTGTCAACGTTGAGCCCGACACCGCGCCAACTGACAGCGGGTTAACGAACAACTGTGGTCGCAAACTTGCAAGGATTCGTTCGGACGGTCGACTCCGGAGACAGCCGTGGGTCGATTCTTTCGCGTAAATGGCGCCGATCGAAGGTTGAAAATAACTTTATGACCTATTTCCAAGACGTCCGGATGAGATACTTGGACTTTCGCAGGTGACCGAGCGCGTCCATCGAGCAGACGGATCGTGCCGGATAAGAACGCGTCGCGAATTCCACGGGGTCAGTGTTAACAGCCGCAGCATCAGGTACTGGATACCAGGCCCTGTGGTCCAATGGTCCGATTCCAGCGCAGCGGTCCTGTTTGCGGTAAATGCCGTTGCAGCCGTCCCGAAGAGGAGCTGTTGCACCGAGATTGTGTACGTCGTGCGCGCACCAGGCCAAGAAAACGTAATAAGTCGCCGCACGCTGGCTACTTTCTAGCCTGCGGCCTGCCGACACGATGCACACGACTCGTTCCTTCGGACCCACACGAACACAGGTCAGCCGTCGAGGAAACTTTCCTGCGCAGGATTACAGGTTCGAACTATGCGCTTGTCCTCCTATCCACCGCGCAATGCGATTCATCGAATGGCTTGGTCCACTGTTCACAATTCATTCGACTTTCCTGACTTCTTTTCGTTTCCATCGCCCCATAGTAGGCCCATAGACTCATAGTAGACCAATACACGCATAGTAGAACCCATAGACCCATATTAGACCCATACACTTTGGCCCATACACACATAGTAAGCCCATAGACCCATATTAGGCCCATACACTTAGGTTCATAGACTCATAGTAGACCAATACACACATAGTAAGCCCATAGCCCCATATTAGACCCATAAACTTAGGGCCATAGACTCATAGTAGACCAATACACACATAGTAAGCCGATAGACCCATATTAG
>CM052199.1:6230868-6253397 GCA_028455805.1 Lasioglossum figueresi | reverse complement strand
AGACTAGTTTCGCTCGCAATGCGATCGACCTGCCCTCTATGACGAGAGCAAGACTAGTTCCGCTCGCAGTGCGATCGACCTGCCCTCTACGATGAAAGAAAGACTAGTTTCGCTCGCAGTGCGATCGACCTGCCCTCTACGACGAGAGCAAGACTAGTTCCGCTCGCAGTGCGACCGACCTGCCCTCTATGACGAGACCAAAGCAGGCCAAGGATTGGGCTCAATTTGGCCTCCATTTGGCAGGGAGTTTTGGCACCAAACTTTGTAGCCAGATACCGAACCATTTGTTTCCGCATTAAGCTCGGTATTTCGCGACAGGTTTGGTCGGCAGATTCTGAGCAAATAAGGGCCAAATCCTGTTCCAAGCATGTCTTGGCACCAAAATGACCGCAAAGTATGATCGCAGACATTTCGTCTTAATCTGCTCGGACAGAATTTTGCTGACTGGTGGGATACCAGCAGATAGGACTGATGTTCTGTATGCGGTTTTGCCGCATCACATATTAGAGCCTACAGTAGAGACGGACGTGGTCTATCCGAAAAATAATGTTGGAGTTTTATAATACGTAACTGTTGCTACGGACCGGCTGCTTTCTTCCTCGAGAATTACGTGAATCATTTATATAAAGGCTTCTCTTGAAAGTGATTACATCAGTGTGATACAGAGCAACGAAAATTATGTAATGGAACGAAAAGAATTCGCGCCGTGTCTACACATTTGGGGTAAAAAGAAACTCGGAAATGAAACACAAAATGTGAGATTTGGGCGTTCAATGTTGAGAAAGAGAACGTTTGTGCCAGATCGGGGGAATTGAGTCACGTGACATCAAATGAGGGGAGGCAATGCGAATTGGAAAAAAACAGCATCTTTTCACAATTTAAAATAACACGGAAGTCCCTGTGATTGTGACAAGTAAAAATACAGTCGTTCGATATTCTATTTGCGGAACAATTTTGAATTTTTTCTCGATAATTGTAACACATCATAATTCCTCCGCACGCATTTTACTTATTTAGAGAAGTTAGTTTCAGAATATACTCGCGAAGAATCCGCTACGAGGAGAAATTAAATTATCACGGCGTGTTAAGCAAAATGAAATGCGCCGGCAAGGACTCTCTCCATCGAGAGATCGCTGCCCACGAGTTCTGTTAAAAATATCGTCAACGATAAAATTAACGCGAAGTTGACCCGCTGCAGCAAATGCTTCTGACATTTTCGGTATTATCGCGGAATATTCCATCCGCTATTTTATCCGCGATCCATAACAATTTTGGACCAGCAAAAATAAACCGTATCCACCATAGCGTTTACATACTATAAAATAAATATCGTTAAACTTTTGTCAAGGTCTATTCTAGTGAGGATAGTTGTTCACTTATTTACTTACGTTTAAGAATTAATTATTGCACTAGCGCACAATATCTATAAAGTCAACTGCATTTTCATAAATATTTATAAAATGTCATTTTGCAAAATTGCTTTATCGTGTCTGGTCTTGTACCTTGTTGACACTCGGATAGAAGCAGATGAGGGGAGGGAGCACGAATTGAGGACAAAAAGTTACCCCCTCTCTGTCAGTTGGGGATTAGTCACGTGACAGTGTGACAGAACTAGAAAGGGGAAGGTAGAGTGGGGACACAAGTGTTAATCTTGCAAATTCGAGTTCTCGGTATTTGTTCCTTTCAAAAGACCTAGTAATAGAAATAGTGGAGCGAATAGAGGGTTTTTCTTAGATCAAATATTGTCACTGTATTTAGATACTTGGGGTGGTCGTTCACGATCAGAAAACGGTGAAAGCATGAAAATCTCACCGGTCATTCTGGGTGACAGTGATGTCTGGCGGAGGCGCGGAGGGCGAGGCACCGTCTGGAGCATCCAGTTTGCCGGCTGTTCCGCGCGATGTGTCGATTGAAATTCGTCCAACGATATCCACGGGAAGGCACAACGCAGAGAAACGACTCGGAACCTCACGGCGAACGCATCGTCGAGTAACCCGGTTTATCCTCTCGACCGCTCTTAATCGCCACGGATCACAAAATCTCTCGCACGTATACCGCCTTCGGACTCAACCGTACGATGCACCAATTCGCACGGATGAAAACCAGGCAGGCTCGACTTGGCAAGCCGATATCTTTTCACTGTTTCTATTCCTCGTTCAACGTTCTCGCCTCGCCGCGATACTTTCGAACATTCCCACGGCACTTTCACCGTCCGAATCTGTAACTCCACGGCTATACTCTTTCCTAGAACGACCTCTTTCTTCTCGCTCCGATCCTCTTCGGCGGCCTACAGATCTTCTTCAACGGTCCAACAGATATTCTTTAAGGATCCAACAGATCTTCAAGGGCCTCACAGATCTTCAAGGGTCTAACAGATCTTCAAGGGTCCAACAGATCCTCTTCAACGGTCCAACAGATCCTCTTCAACGGTCCAACAGATATTCTTTAAGGATCCAACAGATCTTCAAGGGTCCAACAGATCTTCAAGGGTCCAATAGGTCTTCTTCAACGGTCCAACAGATCTTCAAGGGTCTAACAGATCTTCTTCAACGGTCCAACAGATCCTCTTCAACGGTCCACCAGATCCTCTTCAACGGTCCACCAGATCCTCTTCAACGGTCCACCAGATCCTCTTCAACGGCCCGCCAGTTCCTCTTCAACGGTCCAACAGATCTTCTTCAACGTCCGATTGAAGTGTACCGCCACCGGTAATCGTCGCAGCGGTAGATCTTTCAGGACCAGGTCCTGGATCCTGTGGTTTGATCGAGTCTTGATCGTCGCGTGTCCGCCCTTTTCGTAGCGCAACGTCCTGCTTCTCCTACGTGCTCTCTTCGGCCGACCGCGGACCGTTAGCCTCGATTATTAGATTTATTATGGAACGACTCGCTCCCTCCGTGTCCCGGCTCGCTTCTTAGGTGAAAGCGAATGGCAATTACCGTGCGGCGTAGGCTACACAGCTATAGTTTCGCTCCCACCGGAGCGCGCGCGCCCCCGTAAACAGTCCAGAGAAGCTCCTCTGTTGTACCCTAGATCGGAAACCAATCGCCGATGTCAGCCAGGCGGTTTTGGAAAAAAGAGGAGATGGTCCGGTTGCCTGCCGATGCTGCCGCTGTTGTTGAGGCCTTGCAGGGTTTAGGTTTGCTGGTCGATGGTTACTGCCAGGGACCACGGGTCACTGGTCCCACGATTCCGGGACCTTGTACTCGCGAAACGAGTTCCTGGCCCGCGGTGATCCGCGGTACTTTTTTTGGCTCTGCCTTCTCGGATCGCAGCTCGGAGCAGAATGTTCGGTGGCTATGGTGACCGTAGCTGCGTTCAGCTTTTAAGGACTATCTCCCTAAACTTCAACGATACGGACGTCGTCCGTCCTCCTCGCGGAGTGGTCGAATTACCGGGACCAATTTTTAGCGACCAAGTCGTAACAAGACACCGCGTCGAATGGCCAGTCGTGAATGGCTCGTGGAGGATCAACAAGGAACTCGATCCTGCAGGTCCCTTGTCGGGCAAGGTTCGCAAAGTTCACCAACGATTCTCTGTCACCGTCTAGGCTTACGCTTTATCATCCACTTGTTGTCCAGACGCTGCACCGTTAACGGTCACGCTCACCTAGCCCGCTAAGGCTACGCCTCTTCACCGGTTACCGCCCGTTGTCCCAGGAGTTATGTGAAAAACACTGACGATCCTCTATGTTGGGCGACTCTTCATCCGCCACCGCGATGGCTTAGCTGCCTGGCTCGGCTTCTCGAACTTCGGGCACGTATCGTTCGTTCTTTGACACCAATCTCCGGAAAATTTCAGGTTTGTTGGACTGTTCAACGCGAGGTAACACAGCTACAACAACGTCGGTCGAGAACGTGCGAGCGATACCGTCGCCGGCTGGGTGCAAAGTGGCTTTGCGTCTTCACCCGAGGTTGAAGGGTGCGCGTTCGCTCTGGCAATGTTGCTCGCGGCGTTCTCGAGTGGTGCGAAAGGAGATCGTCGGCTACAGGGGTAGGGGGTGTATGGCGCGCACGTGCAGTCCCGGAAAGGCCACGTTCTTTTCTTTCTTATCCCGAAAATCGATCGTGAAGACACGCTGCATCGAGTGACACACCGCACCGGGGTGGACGCGTGCACGGGCGACCACCGACACCATAAACACACGTATAGAGAGGTAAGGTAGAAAGAGAGAGAGAGATAGAGATACACACACACACGTTAACACGTATTGTACACTGAAGCGACACCCGTCCGCTGGCTTGTCCCGTGTCAGCCGTTCGAGTTAGCCCGAATCAAAGGCGACGGTGTTTCGCGGACACGGACACCTACGCATTCTCTCAGGAGCGATTCCTTCTCTTTGGTGGAAAGAAAGACCGTGCGCGGATTGGAGTCGCCGGGGAATGGAATGCGACTCGCGGGTGCAGCAGAGTATTAATCGCAACACTCGCCAACCGCCACGATATACTCGAGGAGACTGGGGTCTCTCTCTGTAGGTGAGACCCCCCTTCCCTTCTCTTCCCTTCTCTTCCCCACCCTGCTCGTCCCGCCCCGAACCGTTCCTTCTTTCTCTGTTGTACGCTTACAGTGTTGTAGCAAGTAGTTACCGGCCACCCGTGCTCCCCTCAATCACGTGCCACGGTGTCGGTCACCGCGTTGGGTGTTGGGTGTTGCTCCAATGGTTTCCAATGCGAGGTTATTCGACACGATTCACGGTCTCCCCTGTCGCCCGAAAAACCTTTTCCACTGTTTCTCCGGTATCCACTAACTGGTCCTTACACCCTCTGAACCTCCACCCCTTGAACTATGATACGGAGTCGAACTAGCCAAATTCTGTTTCGATATTCCGAATGGAATTTACCGAGTATGACCAATCACTAGACAGCGCATTTTACAGATTCTTGATAAAAATGAGTCGGTGAAACTTAGAACAATGAAAAATTTCAGAAATATATAGGAATATGGAGACGAAGGAAACAATATAGATTCTCCACTAAGAAACTACGTGAATGGAAATGAAACTACGTGGCAATGATTCAGTTTATTTAACGACTTTAATTGTAGGTTTAGTTGCAATAATGTTTACCTTGGTTCGTTAAAAATCATAGGAATGAAGTAAAAGAAAGGGGTCGCGTGTAAGAAGATTCACGGTGGAAGGTGCCCACTATTTCCGCTATTCTTACGGCCCTGTAATCGAGACTCCCCCTCTCCCTCGCCCTCACCGTCGATCACGTACTACGTTACTACTCCCTGTTGCCCTCTCCGTCGCTCCATACAACCCGTCTCCGTTTATTAACTCACACAGCTGTCCTTCTTTCTCCCGCAGACTTACTCTGAAACCGACCGCTCTTCTCCGTCGCTGCACCGAGATGCGGTTCGGCTAGATTCGTAAATTCTCGGCACGATTACTCGGTGGTCGAGTGGGAGGGAGCAGGCAAGGTAGCTTCGAGAGAGAAAGAGAGGGTGAGACTTCCCTCCCCTTTAAACTCCTCTTGTCTAGATGCCTCCTTCTGTCCCCACGGCCCGTAAGACAGTGACAGTAGCGCAATGAAAGAAACGGAGCGAGGGTAAGAAGCGTTGTGGTGCGAGCAAGCACGACGATGGTCGTAAGAGAAAGCGAGCGAATGAATGGGCACGGAGTAGAATGAGCGCGCGCGAATCGCCGTAAAAATGAGAAAGGGTGTCGGTGTCGGTGTCGGTGTCGGTGTAACCGAGACATCTGTACACTCCGCGACAAAAAGATGGCCCATCCTCGAATATGTCTATTTCTTACAGTTGAACCTTAGACCATATAAATCTATAGACGCGACACAGATCGTTTTCCTTGAAGAAAAGATGAACTGAATTTGTGACGCCACATTTTCCACAGATGTACGGTGCAGAACAAAATGATAGGACATTCACACATAGAACGTGACGGCTTCTATTTAATAACTTCGCAATTTTCGTGATAATTTGATTTTGTGACCGCGATAACAAAATTCGGTCGGTTTCACTTTTGTCTAATTGTTTTCCTCGACCCATTTTAACGTGAATGGCACAAATGTTGTAGATAACTGAAAAATTTGCACGTCTGCTTTCTAGTCACTGCTGATAGATTACTGCCAGAGTACATAACAATAGAAAACATTACATGTGTCCTATCAAATGGACCGAGTAAAGTCCTAATTTCTTTCGTGTACAAGATACAAACTTGAAATTCTATATGGATATTTTGAAGGACATATCTAATATACAGGGCGTGTAATATGTACATATATCCCATTGTGTTGTATAAAATATACAAATACATCAAATGTCCTATCATTTTGTTCGGCACTGTATCAGTTTCGGCCCAGTCACGTGACGCTATTCCCCCCACGCTTCTGTTTGGGGTCTGTCGTGCGTGTGTCGCAATGTCACGTGACTACTCTCGGTACTGGCAGAGAGGGGGTAACTATATTCCCCTCGATACGAGTAAACTCCTCAGATCCGGCGACCCTAGATAAATGTTCGAAGCGCAAGTGTACGAGGAAAGACGACCCCATTAAATTGATGGCAGTGAAAATTGACTTTTCCTTCTCGGAGCGATTGAATTTCATTAAAAGTAGATTATCTAATACATTTACCCCCGCAATGTTCTGCACACGTACACACGTTGATGGATCGAGGTTACACGATTAATGAGAATTTCCGTGGTCCGAGGGACACAAAGAGAGAAAAAACTGCGACCGTAACCCTGGCTCGGGACGATTTACGAGCGGCAACGACGCGTGTGTGGTGTCGAACCTACACGGCGGCCATAGCGTTCAAATTCGACAGCGATTAGCACTTTGTCGATTTTCAGAAACTTTTAATCGACTGGAATATTGATAATTTAATTAACACGCAGGAAATTATCATACGTTATTTTACGTATGGGAATAGATTTGTTCTTCTCTGGCAGCGTTTATGCGTAAATCGATTTTATTATTAACCCTTAGCATTTGAATGGCGACTATGAGGCGCCATTGAAAATTGTTGTACCATTATTCAAAATATTGTTTACATTATTAAATACGTCGGTATCTATTAAATTACTAAACATTTAGGTATTGCATGGACTATTATACCAATTTCATGTCCACAAAATTTAAAAAATCATAGGGAATAGAAATATTCTAGGTCGGAAGAAATGTTTAATTTTCAAATTAAAATTGCTTCGAGTGAAAAGGGTTAAAATTTGGTAAATTGATTAGTCCTACCTTGAACAGGGGAGGAACATAGAACCATCGATGAACACGGAACCGGAGAGCAGGATATACCAGCTCGTGGCCAATTCGCCGGTGCTGAAATATATTCACCGAATTACTGAAATTGTTACAAACATCTCGTGACCCGATGATAATATATATTATTCAAACATTTTCGAAACCAAACGATTCTTCTCGCCCGCATTTCTTTCGATATCAACGACACTAAAACGCTGTGACAAAATTCTCTTTTGAAACGACGAGAAACGTAAAACACGTAACCGAAATTATGCGAAGGACCTAGCGACATCTACGGATATTTATTGAGTCCGTGATGGATGGAATGCGTCGATAAAGTAGTACGCGACAAGAAAAAAGCTATCGAATCGACAGTGTCGATAAAGAAAGTTCCTGCAGGTGTTTTTTTACACGCCATCTATGCCAGACGCGACAAAGAAAATATCTATCGACGAAAAGAAAGCGAGCCGATTTATTCGCTTATCGATAGATCTCGTGCGTCAACTCTTCGAAGATCAAACGCGTATCCCGTACGAAAATGAAGCTAACCTCTTCGGCGCGGGCAATTTTATAATTCTTTCGGTTATACTTATATATTATACTTACTAATAGAGCACGTGGTTCGCATGATGCCTCTCGTACCGTACAATTTTACAAAGCCCCCGAAGAATGGAATCCCTGCACGGACGCAACGCTTCCAGACCTAGCAGACCATAGTATATGATCTGTAGATCCTGAAAAGACAAAGAAAAGTTGCTGGTATTACCTAATTAAATTCGAGAGGTGAAAGTGGACGCGATTATTGCTAGGAGGAAAGCGTGCATCGTTGAACTTCAGGTTATTAGGGGAACCATGCTTATCGATTACAATTACGTAAACAATACACCGACCTCTTTCTTTTTTTTTGTAAATTTTACAAAATATCAATTGTATTACTTAACACATTACCGACCGGTGATTATTGCATAATTTTTGGCAGATCTATGGCACATGGTTAAACACTGTTTAATGGAACCTTCAATAGCAACAGCAATTTTCATCGCGGACTAGCAAGTTGCCCTCAATAACGTGATCTAATAGTTTCATTTAAGATTGCAACGTAAAAGAAAATTTCTATGCTTTCTTTTGGTACAGCACAATTATTGAAAAACCTATTAATAGACTTCCGGTAGGTAAAGCGTTAACAATTACAGTAAACGCAAATGATAATGTCGTCAGATCTAGAATTCTGTCCCCACTCTCTCTTCCCCTTCCACGATGATATTTCCCACCATTCCGTGGCCCGGTCACGTGAGGTGGTTCATCCGTTACTGGCAGAGAGGGGGTAACTTTTCCCCTCAGTTCCCTCCCCTCATCGACTTCTATAGCAAGCATACGAACATTCATTGCCATAACACCAACTTCAGAAGAATCCTGGCAGCTTTAGGCTCGTCCCTATTCCCAGCCACCTGTGCTCGCGAGATAACTGGGCGGAGAAAAAGTGGAGTCGTTCGGAAGAAAAGTGTCCCCGCAGTGCATTTCCTCGAACCATTTTCCATTTCGGGCAGTTCGGCCATTGGGGCAGACAGTTTAGTTTAGGATTTTCGTGGAACACGCATTTATCTTTCCACGGGCTTAGATTGTGGCAAAAAGCCGGTGCAATGATAGCGCGAGGCGCCTTTATGGGTCCCCTTATCTCAGCTGGCAACGTGCTCGGCGGAGCCATTACGCTGCATCAGGGAGGCCGACTTCACTCTGTTTTTGGACCGATAACTTCGAAGATTACATAAATTGGCAGCCCCGTGAACAACGCGCAACAAACCGTGGTGCGAAGATACTCGCGTGCAATAGTGTCGTTAGCGTAAGCCCGCCAAATCGATATCATGGTTTTTTCCTGTCTAACGACACTCGGGCTTATCATTTTCATCGTGTTTGCACGCTTAGGCGATAGACGAGTCGAGGATTAACAGAATTCCGTGTATTTTTCGATCGTATTTCACGTAATTATATAGGCTGTTCCAAAAGTGTGCTTCCTTGAATGAGGAGAATCCTTTTCATCCAATCTAATCGTCTTCTGCATCCCACGCAACTGCTACTTAGGGTACCTGGTACCAAATTTATAGGTATTAATTGCTCCGTTAGATATCGATCGCCCACCACCTACATCCTCGCTACACCGCACTAAATTTATAATCGAATCCAGCCGTCTACCACGATGCATGTTTAACTCGAACTAGCAAACTTCGCGGCGCCAAGCCGTTTCGTCTAGATCCTAGATAGTTTGCTAACGCCAACCGCGATTCGCATTAACAGTCGAATAAGGTATCGATTTAGCTCGTGGAGTGCGCTCCGCGAAAGCAGAGGGGAGCTCGCCGTTCTGCTCGAAGTTTGCTGCCCCCTCGATCTTCTCATTCTTTCCTTCCCTTTTTTGCACGAAAACTAGAGCGAACACCGGACGACCTTCGCATATGGATCGTATGGATCGTACGGAGCAGAGGTACGAGCGCGTCTCGTAAGATTTTCAAAGTCCGTTCAAGCGGATGCACTCGGAGTAAACTTTCTCTTCGTAATCAATAATATTTAGCAACACATTTGATGCCCGAGACTGGGCAGCTTTATTGTTGTAATTTCTGTAAGAACCTCATACGAGGTGTGGCAATTAAATAACGGGACTGGCGTGAGAAATGTGATTTAATACCAAATAAACTTACATTTAACTTTTATCCCCTTCAACGTACTCTCCTCCCCTATCTATTCATCGCTGCATACGTCTCTTCCATTGTTCAAAACAATGCTGTAGGTCATCAACCGTCAGCCTCTTCAACAACTCTGCCGTTTTTGCTTTTACATGTTCAACAGACTGAAAATACGTTCCATTCAATGCGCTTTTGACTTTTGGGAACAGGTAGAAGTCACACGGTGCGAGGTCTGGCGAATACGGAGGATGATCGACCACAGGAATGCGCTTGTCCGTTAAAAACTGCTTCACAGATAGGGAAGATGGTGCGTTGTCCTGGTGCAGGATCCATGAGTCGTTCTTCCACAAATCTGGTATTTTCTTCCTTATTCTTTCCCTGAGCTTGATAGGACTTCTTTGTACTATTTCTGATTAACGGTTTGACCTTCAGGTATCCAGTCAGTCATGATAACAACACCCTTGATATCGAAAAAAACGAACCGGGCATTGTCTTCAATTTCGACCTGCTCATTCGCGCTTTTTTCGTTCTTGGCGATTGCAAACACTCCGTTGGCGATTTTGTTAATTTCACAAGGAATTTGAGGTTAATTCGCGGCTCGACTTTAACGTCAACCATGATCGCGACGCTTCAACGCAACAGTAACCTCTACGATTAACGCTAGACAAGAAACAAAAGCAGACAGATAGACAAAACTACGAATCGTTGCTCCGGAAGCATCAAAATCAACGAATGACAACCTTGCCCGATGCTGTTGCGTGGTGAAAAGTGCCTAGTCTCGTTATTTAATTGCAACACTTCGTAATTCCCGTTGAGAAATCAATGGCTGGCTTATTTCTAGAGGTATACCATTAATTTACTTTTAGCATTTAATCCTGTACGATTTCCAGGATAAAGACATACCGGTGCACCCCTTTGTACCTAACCTGTGTACCAAATTTCAGCTTTCCATGTCTTCTGGAAGCTCTCAAAATCCCGTGTTCCACATTTCCAACCTATACCCTAAGCACGTCTAGCAATAAGAGTACGTTTGGTCTGTAATGCGTAGAAGTTGTTGAGTGGACACCTGTCCGAGGAACAGGCCGTGTCCCGTAAGATTAATGAACAGTTCCGAATGTTGTGTAGGTCCTAGGCGTAGGTGTTGCTAAACTCTGTCGCGGTGAAGTGCAACAAATCGACTATTTCCTCGTCTGAATCAGCAGAACCTTTAATGGAGCTCCGTCTCCCTCGCAGAGGGGCGGAGGATATCTCGATAGCCTGCGATTAAGTCTGTCAAGTTGCTCAATTGACCAAACCCGGGACACTCGGGCGTATCATGGAAAGGTAACAGAACCATTTCCTCCATTCGTTCATCGCCGAATCGGTTTCAGGCCATCACAAAATGACAATTTTCACGCGCGGGGTCGACAGAACGCTTTCGTTTGGATAAATTAGATCGCCATTGCGATGGGATCGTACTCTTCGTGCCTTGCAATAAGTCCCTTGACACAGCGGGACACAAGGACCAAGGGGGGTCCTCGCTCGCAGCCAATGGTTAGTCCGTGACGTCGCACACTTTAGCCAATAATTAGAACCGAAAGTGCCGGTGGAATAACCTAATCGGACGGCTTGGTGCCGCATTCCTTTCGAATTCAGGACAGGGGACTTCTTGCGAGGCACGGGGAGTCCGTAATCCGATGATACTAGGCGAGTCATCCTCGAGTGATTCGCGAGAAATGGAACGAAAGGGTAAATCACTGTAGATTACAGTAAATTTATTCAATGCTGGATCGTCTAAATTCATACTATGGGAGGAGGGGGAAGAAGAGTGCGAGGTAAATCTCAAACAAACGCGAATGCTAACTAGGCGGATTGTTCGACGATTGAAACAGAATACACTAATTTTGCTAATCACACGGCAGCTTTGAATATTCATGACCTCTCGCTGCGAAAAATACGTAGCAACTTTCCAAGTCCCACCAACTCGGTATCGTTTGTTTCTCATGCGCGCTTGGATGCTCACCTTCCCTCGAAATTTGCAACTAGTGAAAACTGAAATAAATTTTCCCCCGCCCGTGTCTACAGTGCCGGAGAAAATGATAGGACATTTGATGTATTTGTAAATTTCATATAACAGAATAGGATATATGTACATATTACACGCCCTGTATATTACATATGTCCTTCAAAGTATCCATATAGAATTGCAAGTTTGTATATCTGTACACCCGGGTGTACATAGACTATAGTTAGAGTTTCGACGCTTCTTTTGGTCGTCAACGAAAATGAATAACACGATCATTTTTCAAAGGATGCAACCGCTGAGAAGAAATACCACAGGCCCAAATCTTGTTCGTATTCGATGTATACGACGGCCTCTGGTAATGTGGGATCCAATATACGGGCCTATACGCGACCGGACGCAGCGTTGAGGCCTCTTCAGGAGGTTTCCTAAAAAGTTGGTGTCCCCTAAAGTTGGGATCTCCTAAAGTTGGGATCTCCTAAAGTTGGGATCTCCTAAAGTTTGGACTTCCTAAAGTTGGGATCTCCTAAACTTGGGATTGCCTAAAGTTGGTATCTCCTAAAGTTGGGATGTCCCAAGTAGGGATTTTCTAAAGTTGAGATTTCCGAAAGTTGATGTCCCCCAAAGTCAGGATCTCCTAAAGTTGGGATCTCCTAAAGTCGGGATCTCCTAAAGTTGGGACTTCCTAAAGTTGGGATCTCCTAAACTTGGGATTGCCTAAAGTTGGTATCTCCTAAAGTTGGGATGTCCCAAGTAGGGATTTTCTAAAGTTGAGATTTCCGAAAGTTGATGTCCCCCAAAGTCAGGATCTCCTAAAGTTGGGATCTCCTAAAGTAGGGATCTCCTAAAGTTGGGATCTCCTAAAGTCGGGATCTCCTAAAGTTGGGACTTCCTAAAGTTGGGATCTCCTAAAGTAGAGATCTCCTAAAGTTTGGATTGCCTAAAGTTGGTATCTCCTAAAGTTGGGATGTCCTAAGTAGGGATTTTCTAAAGTTGAGATTTCCGAAAATTGGTGTCCTCCAAAATTAGGATCTCCTAAAGTTGGGATCTCCTAAAGTTGGGATCTCCTAAAGTAGGGATTTCCTAAAGTTGAGATGTCCTAAAGTTGATAATATAGCCCAATACATATATCCTATTGTGTTATATGAAATATACAAATACACAAAATGTCCTATCATTTTGTCCGACACTGTAAATGTAGAAACGATTAGAAGCGGTTGGGGACAGCTAGCAAGCTGATTGGACCCAGACCCACGAAACGAGAATGGAATTTCAAAGACTTTCAACGCGGTTCCGTTCTGGCACGGACAATAAGGAACCGAACAAAAAAAGCTTGTCAATTATATTCCCCGATCGAGGCCGTCGGCACAGACGCCATTATTTGTTTAAAACTAGCGGGGGTTCCGGTCCGGATCGATATCTCGTACAATATCTGAGACTCGCATTGTGCTCGGGATTTCTCTGAATTTCGGCGACTCTGCATTTGTCTGCATTTATCCGTGCAACGCAGACCACGTGGTTCGTTGCACGCGTTTCATAATGGCGTCGTCCCCCGGTTCTCCCAATTAGAAGTTAATACCGCAACAATGAATTCAGAGGGAAATTGGGTAACTGTACCGATTACTGCGGTATCATGCTTCGTTCGTAATTCGCTTTAATGTTGTTCCTAATTTTCATCTTTTAATTATGTAATTAAGCTGAAACTAATGCACTGATGTCACAGCCTTCTCTGCTGCTACCCATGCTGAACAACGTGGCAACACTGTCGTGTTTACAGATCGGGAGTCCTATTTTCAATATTGTGAGTCTTGTGTTTCGGATTATAATTAACGCTTTTTTTCATAGGAGATTATGGTAAAATACACAGTTCGTTGTTAATTACGTTCAAGCAATATGTAAATATTATGACTATGGTAAGTGGAAACGCAAACTGGGCAAAGTATGCTGAATTTTTAGAACATATTCTACCAGGTTTGTTAGAAGATGTACCGTTTAGGGACCGTCTCGTATTATGGTATCAACACGATGGGTGTCCAGCACACTTTTCCCGTATTGCAACACGTGTCCTTAACGAAAAATTCCCAAATCGTTGGATTGGACGCAATGGACCTGTATCATGGCCGGCTCGTTCACCCGATCTCACACCACTTGATTTTTTCTTATGGGGGACATTAAAGGGTACGGTTTATCAAGAGCAGCCCACGACGCCGGAAAATATGAAGGAACGAATAGTTGCTGCATGTGCTGATATAAAACCTGAAATCATCGAAAGAGCCGTACAATCTGTCGTTTTTCGCCTCACGAAATGTATCACAACGGAAGGACATCATTTCGAACGTTTATTGCAGTAATAAATGTGATTATTTACAAGTTCGAGTTCATGGTCGAATCTCTGTTACCGTTGAAATGTGAAATGTCGGTGAAAGTAAGTTCTGCATTAATTAGCAAATTTCAGAGTTCACGGTCATTTCAAGGTCGTGCTATTCAACATGGATGAATGCACGATAATGTGTTTGCTATAACATACAACAACCAAGAATGTGTGTATATATGTAAAAAAAACACGAGTGACCTTGAAAAAACGATTAAAAAATTACAATTCATAAAAAAAACGATTCTTCCATCCGATTCGTCTTTTGAAACCATTTAGATTACGTTAGGAACATTTTTTGTATTATCAGAGATAGAGGAGATATTTAGGTGTCCTGTTTTAGACGACACACCCTGTATATGACAACAGGACTCCCGCGGTGTTGCCATTTTTACCTTCAGCACGGATAGTATTAGAGTAGGCTGTGCTGATGTCCTTAAATCTTTTCAATATGACCACTGCTCTGAATTGTGCGTAGCCATTTTTATCATAAACGCATAAAATCCGCAGTCCAGTTATTACGTTCCTGTAATTTGTCCAGATTTAATGCGACGCTAGTGTCAGGAGTCAGATGTCAGGTGGCTGTCCACTAAACTGAACAATTTAATTTCGAACGAGTCGTTTTGCAAAAGCAATAGGGTATGCTCGTCGAGGATCTCCTTTTATGAAAGCGATCGTCGATCCCAAACGTTTGCGAACCCTTTTAACCCTCGCTCTCCTAATTGGCACTGAAACCGCGAAGAGCATTCTCGGGATCGTCATAATCGCGGAAGAGATTGCAATTTTTCACTATAGAAATTCTTGCGGGATGCGCGGAGGAATCTGACATGATTATGCGAACATAAGAAGCGGCAGGATGTACCTTTCGAAAGTTCGAGCGTCTCTGCTCGCGGATATCGATGGTGCACTTTAACCTTTCGGCCACCGTAAACCCAGCGTACCGATGCACCTTCTCTCAGCCATACTTGGCCCTCGATTCACGGATTGTACATGCGTGGGCAACCAAAGAGCTGTACACTATACATGTTATTCCAAAGTAGCAAAGAAAATGTCCCGCGGTACGTGCATTCACCGATATACGCAGCTGTTCGAAAGCCCTTTCAACCTTTTTCTAAAATTCCAGCTAATCTTCACATCGAGGACCTAGACATTTATAAATATTCCTTAGATAATCCTGTAGATTCTGACGAGGAAATTCCGAAAATTACCATTTTGATGTTAGGAATTCATTGGTTCCGCAGTTATGCGTGTTTAAAGTTCAACGTTTTTGACCCGTAAGGACGCCGCCATGTTGGTACGTATTCAGCGCCGCGCTCGAACACATTGCACAAGTTCGTGCCCGATTTTCATAGATGTCGCAAGATATGGGTAAACTTTACTTTACCGGACTCAAAATTTCTGCCTTTCTCCTATAAATTATTATGTATTCGGTATGTAATCCAGTAGGTTTGTGCCCGAGGACTCTGCAGATCAAAGTTTCGATTCTGTAGGATCAATGGTTCAGGACTTATGCTTGCTTAAAGTTCAGCATTTTTCAATCTTACCGAGAAGAACCGCTAGATGGCAGCACGGGCACGCGTTAATACTGATAATATAGAGAAAATAACTCGGAAAATGTTTGAGAAGAAATATCGTGGAAAATATTTAAAGAAACTTAACCCAAACCAGTTAAAACGCAACATCGGTGCCGTGTCTTCCAAAATTTAAACAACAATCGCAATAACCGCTCTATATTATCAACATTAACGCGTGCACGTGCTGCCATCTAGCGGTTCTGCTCGGTAAGCGGCGCCCGATCGTCACAACAAACCAATATGGCCCTTACGTGTCAAAAACGCTGAAAAATGCTCAACTTTAAACAAGCATAACTCCTGAACCATTGATCCTACAGGATCGAACCTCGATCTGCAGGATCCCCGGGTACCAATCTACTGGATTACATACCGAATACATAATAATTCATAGGAGAAAGGCAGAAATTTTGAGTCCGGTAAAGTAAAGAGCAGCCAACAATAAGAATAATAAATATAGGTGTATGGGTTAGGTCCTTAAACCTTATGTAGTCAACAAAAAGGTATAGATTGTTTCGAACCTTTTGTGTTTAACATATTTGCATAAATTCTCATTTGAGGACTATAAATTAATATATCAGCGAGCAAAGAATGAACATTCAGTGAAATTTTGTAATATTTTTAGAGGAGCGTTAACAAGTTGTTGAAAGAAATGCATTAAAGGGTATCGGGGTACTCGGTTGGCTACACATGGGTTAAATGTACTATGAATGTACGAGGTGTGACCAAAAAGTAAGGTGACTTTTTGAATTTCGCGGGTAACCTACAGTCGATTTTCTTTTTTTTCTTATGCTGGTACACTCGTCCCGAACATATGTTCACAGTTTCAGCTATATAGTATTTTTCGTTTGTTTGTGAGAAGCATAAATGGTTAGAAGTGTTTTGCTTGTTCGGCGATTCTCTGCTGTCGAAAAGTGGATCAAAGAATTTGCATCAAATTTTGTGTAAAAAATGGAATTAAGTGCTTCAAAACACTTGAAATGTTGACAGTGGCGTACGGTCAGTGTACTCTGAGTAAAAAAAAACGTTTATAAGTGGTATAAGCTCTTCCAAGAAGGCCGAGAAGATGTTAACGACGAAGCTCGTCCTGGACGCCCCAGCACGTCAACAACCGATGAAAAACATTGAAGAAGCGAAGAAAATAGTGTTGGGGTATCGTCGAATTACCATTAGAGACGTTGCCGATGATGTCGGCATCTCGTTTGGTTCGTGCCAAGCAATTTTAACGGAATTTTGGAAACCCAATTCATGGATTTTGCATCGCGATAATGCACCTGCTCACGCATCGTTGCTTGCGAGTAATTTTTTGGCCAGAAACAACACCACGATCATGCCTCAGCCACCATATTCATCGGAAATGGCACTCTGCGACTTTTTCCTGTTCCCAAAACTGAAGAGACCCATGAAAAGTACGGAGATTTGCAACGATCGAGGAGATAAAGACTGCATCGCTGGAAGAGCTCAAAGCTATGCCAAAAAGTGCTTATCAGAAGTGCTTCGAGGATTGGAAAAAGCGCTGGCGCAAGTGTACTATATCTGAGGGGGATCACTTCGAAGGGGGCAACATAAATATTGACGAGTAAACAAATATTTTTTGATAAAAATAAAAAGTCACCTCACATTTCGATCACACCTCGCGTGCACTTATCTGATGGATACAGTTCGACTTACTTGAAGCGTTCGACGTTCCGGATCGCGGCAAAGAGCCCTGACGAAATGTGGATCCAAATAGTCCGTCATAGTAGCCTATCTACGCGTAGACTACTCTGCGATCCTTTTATCAGCGTGGTCGCTTGTCCCGACAAAGGATTTCTTTCTGGACATCGCAAATGGCCTTCCTCACAGGTCTCCTTTCGGTCATTTAAGCTCGAGCCGACGACCGTCTTGTCACCGAGTCATCGATCTTCGCGGAACGTTTCATTCTCGCTGCGCGACAGTCTCCCTAATCGAGTTTATCGTCGATCAAAGAATCCGAGTACCGTCGACAGAGACATTTCTGTTCGAGCGTGGACCAACTTGCGGCATTTCGTCAGGGTCTCGTATCTTCCTGTTCTGGTGGTTGGACGCTCTTCTGCTTCGCCAGATGAACCGCGCCGTACAAGTCTGTAACAGACAGAGACAAATAAAATAGGGTATGCCCAAAGTATAATCGCTCGGGTATCCTGGTGCTACATTACATAATAATAACAATAATAATTTGCTTTATTTCAGCCTTACAGCTAAGAAATGTGACTTGATTTACGTTAGCCTATCTGTACAATACTATCTTATTTCACGTATTCGGTCCATACCTTCTCTCATTCTTTTCTATGTCTCTCATTCCTACCCTGTCCTACACTTTTAGCATCCTAATTATCACTAACCTACTTAATTCCCAACTTATTGCTTCCCTCCCCGTTGCTGCATTACATTGTAAACTTATTCTACGCGTACGCGCAAGGACATTGTGTTATTTAAAAATAATATAAATGGGCCAATAATTGTTTGCTCTACGATATGTTAGGGCCAATGCGCAACGAGCGAGACAAATACCGGAGCAACGCGGCGCACGTCCTCGACTTGCCTTCTCCCAAGTCCCGAGGCAGTTAGGTATACGCTGTTATTCGCGTGACGTTACGCGCCCAAGGTCGGCGAATGAACCAAGAAATCGACGGTTCTTCTTTCAGCATTTGTTTTCATCTTGTTCCAGGCGCTGCTGCCCCTCTGTTCCTGATTCGAATCGGATCAGATCGGGTCGCATCGGATCGCATCGGATTGCGAAAGGTCGACGAGCCTATTTCCAGTTCACGCTCGCTATCATTTCCCTGCATCTATCCGCAGGTGTAGCACGCCTTAATAAGCGACTTCCGTCGCGCTTATAATTCACCCTGCGTATTTCGCGATTCATTCATGATTTGTAACGGTACTTTCTTTTTCCTTTCCACCGCGGGCCGAGCTTCGCCTCCGGGACATCCAGCGGTCCCTTCTTCAGGAGGTAGTCCAGGTATTCGAAGCTTTTCGAAAATCTGATACCCGCTAGGGATAGGGTGAGAGGCTAAGGGTGAGAGGGTTGCTCGATTCGCGGCGATCTCCTGATTCCAGAGCATTGTTAGAGAGGCGTCGGTTTTATTTGTTGGCTTGAAAAACATCCCCCAGGATCGTCCTATGACAGGAAAACATTAGCGGGTTCGAACCACTTTCGAAACCACCGCCTCGTAAAGAGAATTCGCCAGTTTCGCAGACCAACGGAAATAAACTCAATCGAGCGGAATAAACTCCATCCCCGAAGTTGTTTCAACCCTTAATCGGTCAGTGTTCCTGGATACGTTAGCCTATTAGTATATTTTAATGTTTTCAATACGCTACCAAGTGGCGGATGTGCTGACTAAAAGGCCTTCGTACACTAAAACGCCCCGGCAACTGACCTGCACCCCGCCCTGTTGACTTTTTGGATTTCTTCTTTGTATTGGGTTGGCAACTCAGTGATTGCGTATTTTAAATAAGAGGGAAAATTGAAAATTTTTGCTTAAAAGTATTGCTTTATTCAGTTAGGTATTTTAGCTTCTCTGCAATCTCACGTGTTGTGCTATGCCGATCTGAATCGATAATGGTTTTGATATGGGTCTCATCAACTTCAACTGGACGGGCCAGATCGTTGGGCATTTTTCAGTGAAAAATCACCAGAACGAAATTTGGCACACCAATTTTGACACTGCCTTCCTTTCAAGGCTTCATTCCCATGTACGGCACGTAACTTCTTGTGTGCTTGCGATGCGTTCTTGCATTTTCGGAAATAATACAATAAAATATGTCTGAAATGCACGTATTGTTCTTCCATTTTTAAATTGAGATAAAAATGAAACTAAATAACCCCAATCGATACAATTTTTTTAGTAAATTAAAGGCGGAAGTCCGGACAACAAGAAAACAATATAGGTTAGGTTGCTTTGAACGCGTTGGCGAAACAAGAGAATGTGTTAACACCACCTATTGACAAAACCCGCAATCATTTAATTGCCAACCCAATAGTTTCAATGGATCCACGGTGGTCTAAAACGCGAAATTTAGTGACATTTTGCTAGAACTTCTAAGCTATTGAAGATATCTTTACATTACCGACCGGTGATCATTACATAATTTTGAAAAATCTATGGTATATAGCTAAACACTTTTTAATGAAACCTTCGATAGCAACAGCAATTTTCATTGTGAATTAACAAGTCACCCCCAACAACGTGATCTAATAGTTTCATTTAAGATTGCAATGTAACAGAAAATTTCTATGCTTTCTTTTGGTGCAGCACAATTATTGAAAATCCTTTCAATAGGCTTCCAGTAGGTAAAGTGTTAACATGTAATCTTCTTCAAGTTATGCAAGTTTAACGAGCTTTTCTCTTTTTTTACGATGTAGTGCATTCTTTTCTGTTGTAAACCAACATCGACACTAAAAACGTAAATATGCAGGGGTGGTCTAGTGTGCGAAGGCCTTAAACCACTTACAGGACAGAAATTCGTGAAGATGAGAATCGCAAAGGGTGTAGAATGATTTATACGATTTCTATTATTATTGTCGAAGCCACCTGCGTTCTTTTAAAATGACACTTCGAGGCCATCCGAAGGTGCCGTGGAAGAAGGTAGCAGAAAAAAAGGCATGGTGAGTTCAGCTAGGCCCTAGGCTGAACTCAACTGGGTCTCTCGATAACAGGAAAAAGATCGATAAGATCTGAAAATAATTTTCGCTGTCCTAACCCAGGCTGCGAAACGCGATAAAGGACGACAGAAATGTCGCGAAGGGAGCGCAAATGTCGCGAAGGGAGCGCAAGTAGAGCCAACTCCGGAGAGGAACGGGCTACAACAACCTTGCAGATCGTTTCTGTTTGGACTCCTGCTGCTCGTTTTGTTCATCCTCTGCTTCTTCATCTTCCCGTAATCCCGCGCCGCTCTTTCTTTCTTCCTTTCCAAAAGAAACTTGCTGAGACGGCGCGATGCAGCACGACGCAGCGTAACCCGGCGACGCTCGGTTCTCGACTCGTTCACAACTCGTCCGTGTCCGTGGCCGTATATGCGCCGCGACTCGCGTGAAACGGAATGTCAACGAAGCAAACGCGACCGTACACACCGTAAGAAACGGTCAAGGGTTCCACTCTACTCGATTCTGGTTGTTCGCCGACGCCGCGACTCGTGTAACAAGTTCAGCAAATAATCGACCTTTTCCTGCTTCGCAAAAATCGATATATACCTCGATTTGGAACGCCCGGTTAAAAGTAGAGGGACTGACGTGCTTTTTTATTGATGATATCTGCGTCAGAAGACCAATCGGCGCATCGTATCTGCGCGTACAGGGTGTCCGAGAAATGTTGCAATTGAAAGGGGTGATTTCTCAAGATCGTTTGAAGTAACCTTCTCCAAAAAAAGAAACTGGTTAGTTCAAGTTACCCCGGGAATCACACATGGCGGCGTCCTTGCCTATCAATGACGCTGGAAATCGCCGAACTTTGAACACGCATAACTTCGGAACCAGTGAATTACTAACATTAAAGTTGGATTTTTGGAATTTCCTCGTCAAAATCTGTTGGGTTATCTAAAAAAGAAGTTACAAATTTCTGGTTCCTTAAACTGAAGTTTAACCATCGGCTTTTTCACAGAGGTACAACATTTTCGGGACACCCTGTAGGATCAGGATTGGAGAAAAGTCATACGACAATGTGAAATGTTATATACATATAATAAATATAAGTATACAATACAGATAAGTTGTTTCACATCACAGCTTGGTGCTCGACGCTGCCGTTATCGAGCCTAATTTCATTAAGAAAATCGACAACACCGATCCGCGCCAGACGACCCGGAATTCACATGAACACGCTGATAACACTTGACATCGCGAGCACGATAAAACGGAGTATTTCGCTTGGCTCGTTCTGGCAACAATTCTTCCCCATTCCCCCGTGAATCATCGATGAGCGCGCGCCGCGACGCTCTTTAATTAACGCCGAGAGTGTATCATTTGCATAAATTATATCGAGTCGACGTGTTTATTAATCTTTTTATTATCGAAAGTGGTCCGCGTTGATTAATATTAATGCGCCGAACAAATCGATATTGGATTTACGTCAACGAAACCTGACGCGTGCACGGAAATCCGCATGTTCGCCGTTTTCGACGAACCCCGAGATGCTCGCCTTCATTCCGTTCGACGCGCCATTTTCTTTTTGTCCGTAAAGAACCGTACTTGGTAGACCTACAGATTTCATTTGGACCTTTCAGATGCTCGGCTGGTACCCATGAGATGCCGGAGAATATAATTGGGTACCCGGGTAGCCGTGATGAACCGGAGAATACATACAATTGGGTACCCGGGTAGCCATAATGTATCGAAGAATACAATTGAGTACCCGAGTACCCAGGCGATTTTTGTCTACCCGGGTGTCTCACGAGTAGAGGGAATGTTCTGATTCAGACACCCTGTTAGGTGGCTAGAGGGTCGCTATGTTAAGGTGGGATCTCTTAAGCGCGTCTGGACGCAGCGTTTTGAGATCCTGGGGTGTCTATACTCCATTTGTCAAACTTGGTGTATGGATCACAAAACGCTACGTCCAGACACGCTTAGAGGTCCCACTTTTAGAGGTCCCACCTTTAGAAGACCCTACATTTAGGAGATCCTACGTTTAGGAGATCATACGTTTAGGAGATCCTACGTTTAGGAGATCCTACGTTTAGAAGATC
>CM052199.1:6156039-6225212 GCA_028455805.1 Lasioglossum figueresi | reverse complement strand
GCTAAAGGGGAGGTGCCTGGAGCTCGCGAGAACTCTATACGACACCTCCCAGCTAACATGTAACCCAAGGGGGAGGAGTTAGCCTTCCCCAAAACTGTGCCACCAACAGGATTCGAACCCCAGTCTACCTGCTTTGTAGCCGAACGCATTAACCGCTTTGCCAACCGGCGATGTTCCCATTCATCCACCATGAGCGTACTCCAGCATCCCCCACTAACACCGTAGACTGGTCACGTGAGGTCATACGCCCCACTCAATTCGTGTTGCGTTCCCGTCGCGCACGCGTAACGTGTCACGTATTAATCTGGCTATCAGAGAGAGGGTAAACTGTATTCCCCTCGATTTCCCCGATCTGGCGACACTGCTTGTACAGCGTGTAACAAAATTTAGTGTCATGGTTTTGGCAGAGTTGGTTGTACACCTTCCGATCGGTGGAGATTTGTTAAAAGAATTTGCCGCAAAATTGACTTTCATCATGAATTTCAAGGTCTTTCTTTTATGCTTGTATCGCATTTTTACTCGCAAAAAAAATTACATAAAAATTTGATCTTGAATTACAAGGTCACGGTCAATTTTGCGGCAATTTCTTTTAACAAATCTCCACCGATCGGAAGGTTTACAACCGTCTGCTAAAACCATGACGCTAAGTTTTGTTACACTCTGTACACCCGTCAGGGTGGTCCTTATTTTTCAACTATGAAATTTAGTTCTTGCCCCTCCCTTAAATTGTTCCATTTCACGGATTTGCCGTGGCCCCGTCACGTGACGCGTTTCGTCTTAGCATGACGTCACCGCATGCGTCCGGTACTGGCAGAGAGAGAGGGTAACACTTTCCCGTCAATTCGAATGCCGCGTATTGGAGGGATATTTTTTTGCGTAGATCCTACGGTTTTCTTTTTCTTAGATCAAAGCTTCGCCAATAAATCAGCGCGCAATAGTGTTAGCTGTACAACGCTCGATATAAAACGAAACGAAATATGCAGTTCGATAACGCGACTCACGTGTGTACGTACACACATAGTTCCAGGAGAACCGATTGTCCGAGAGCAGAATGCTTTGGAGTTGTGTAGTAATCTCCGCGTATATCCGAAGCTCGAGAGTGAAATTCGCGAAAAAGCGCGGAACGGTGGAGACGGACAAAGCGACGTGCAATCGAGGAACCGGCGTGCGGCGTCGAGCGAATACGCCGGGAGTATTTGTTAAAATGATGACGTTCAGGACCGGAAGCAATTAGAGGAAGAGCTTGGTCGTGCGCGCGAGTTTCGCATTCGAATACTTTTTGGCAAACACACACCAGAGAGACGCCCATCCCTCACCTTTCGCCTACCTTGCTCGCCGCCCCCCCCCCCCCCCCCGCATACCGCGACGCGCCGCGTCGGTCTGAAGTTTCATCGTCGAGAGCTTTGATCTCTATCCGATTTCTCTTTCGGAGTCTTAAAATAAAACGAAATATCGTTTCAATCCACTTACGGTGGAAATATTTCTGTACGCTTCGCGAATCACCCGTGGTACATCTTGAGATTATAAATTTTCTTTCTAGTTATTTGGAATTACGCGAAACAACTTGAATAAAGTCTGCGAGCACTTGTGAATCACGTGAAAATTATGTTTTCGCCAGATTAAACTTGCGTCCCCACTCTACCTTCCCCCTCTGCGATGCTTTTCCCCCACCACTGCCCGGTCACGTGACGCGTTCCGCCTCTGTCGCTCGCGTGTCACAGTGTCACGTGACTAACCCTGGCGCTGACAAAGAGGGGGCAACTCTTCCCCTCAATTCGAGCCGATTCCCCCGATCCGTGCTTCAGCATCGAATAGGCCAGCGTTCGGATTTACTTACGGAAGGCCCCGCCCCCTCAACCGGCCGCGAATTGCGAGTCTGGAGCGCGTCTGAGGAGCTCCGAACAGTGCTGCCAGATGACCTCCTCCTTTTCCCCTTCCGCTATCCCATTTCACTACCATGAGCACACTTTAGCGTCTCCCACCGAGACCGTGGACTGGTCGCGCTGTTGCGCAACGTGTATGGTCGTCAGAGAGGGGGTACCTGCATTCCCCTCGATTTTCTCGATCCAGGCAAGAACTTGTGTGGAGGGGGACGCGAGAAAGGGGAATCAGGTGTAATGCGAACAGTAGGCCCCTGATTCCCCTAGCTCGACCAAGTTGCTGAATGTAGAGGGGCGGTCCATTGACAGTCCCGTGTGAGCTGTGTTTACGGTACGCCGGTTTTATCCTCGCCCTCCAAAAAAAAGGACCGCCACGGGTAGCGAGACGCGCGACCGTATCGAGGGGGCGTAGCCATCGAAATTCGGGCGTCGCGAGCAAGTAAATCCGAGCGCTGTAACAGGTATTCGAATAATTTCACAAGCGATGACATTTCCCCACTGGAAATGCTACGCGATGACTACGTCGAGCCTCTCGAATGCTCCTCACGATCGATCTTCGCGGATGGTCGATCAACGATCGTGGCAGAATGTCGTGCACGAGTCACGCGATTTAATGCCACTCCAATGACTCTTCGGCGGTCGTTGTTCCAACGACAATGAGCCGGGCTGATACGTGGTCGCGCATATTTAGCCGACCACTTCCGGTTCCTCGCACACCGCATATATGGTATACACGACACACACGGTACATAGACGGGATCCCTCGAAAACGACCAAAGTATGTACTTGGAACGAGAGCCAGCCGCCTGGCGGGGACAGACATTTTTGTATAGGGGATGTCTGCGCGTCGAAGAGAATTATGCTCGGTCAACAGACCGGAACGAATGTCATTCTTGTGAATTATTTTGTCAACCGTTGCGGGACTTTATCGAAACAAACTGTCCCTTATCATTTCGTTATTTCAAGAATTTAAAGATACTGAAATCGCGTCCGATCTCCCACAGATCCTGCCAAAAGACTGTGATCATTATTGCTGGGTATTATTCTGATCCTCCTTTAATTCGCTAACATTCCCATGAATATTGCGGGTGTTCAAAAATGTTGTACTCCCTCGAAACCGATTCCCAAGGATATTAGAAACAACTTTTTCCTTTGCGAAAACGTTCTACGCGGCTTTGTTCAGGAGTTATCAACGAAAAACACTGACCAATCATTGCGCGACGCCTACCGAGAGGCGGGACATGACGCGGAGGCGTGGCCCGCTCACTGTAGTCGCACTCTGATTGGCCCGTATGTTTTCGGTGATAACTCCTCAACGAAGCCGCGGAGAACATTTCCGCAAAGGAGAAAGTTACTTCAAATCAACTCAGGAATCGATTCTGTCAAGTACATACAACATTTTCAAATACCAAGAGTAATCCCTGGTATTATTATATTATTATAGCCAAAGGGCGCACACGCATGCACCTACGTAAAACAAGCCACTGAAAGGGTCTCGGGTACTTTCGCGAACACGATAGGCAATACGGAATGAAAGTAATGAACACGCATATGGCATATATGCCATATGGCATACGGCGCGTCGCGTAGCGTCACGTTAGACTACCCTGTAATTAAAGCTTCACCTCTTTTCACCTCAAAGGTGCAAGCACAGGTGCGCAATTAAGATTTCACCCCTTTTCGTCTACAACCATCCAATTGCACGGTAACCATAATTTAAATGGACCACGTACGGAAGCTCTCTACGTACAGATAGAACTTGCAAGCATATTACCTACAGTCTCGCTTTTCGTTTGCTTTGAGTTTCGCAACTGTATTTTCTTTTTCATTGCATATTATGCAATTACATTGCATTAAAAACATTTGTTATGTCATCGCAAATGAAGGAGATATTTCGGTGGACCACCCTGCATCGTTGTTTCTCTCGCGCGAATTCGAACGGTGAGCTTCGTAAGCTGTGCGGAAAGTGATAATCGGTCTTTCCCGTCACCTTGGTCACCCCTCGGAAAGAGGGACCACGCAAATTCGAAGACGCGACCGCCCCCAATGCCTTTTCCCTTGGCAAGATCTGGGATCAGGAAATTGGCATGAAATTACCCGAAAATTGACGCAACACGCCGTTTAATCCAATGCGTGAACGCGTTACCGCATCCACCCCCCGGGGCCACCCCAAACGAGAAATTACAATTTCTCACCTAATCTTTTTTTATACGATATAACCACCCTCGGAAATACCATTCGCCATGTAGCTCTATCATACATGTAGATGCATATTAAGGTAGCTCTTATCCGCTCTCGTCAAAAATTTCTGTCAAAATTTCATTTTACGGCACCTCTCCGAGTTGTTCCAAATAAATAAAGAAAAATCTGTGCATGCAAATAATTAAAGGAAAATCTGTGCATCAAAATAATTAAAGAAAAATCTGTGCATGAAAATAATTAAAGGAAAATCTGTGCATGAAAATAATTAAAGGAAAATCTGTGCATGAAAATAATTAAAGAGAGATCTGTGCATGGAAATAATTAAAATGAAGGATGATGAAACGCACTTTAATTTTCAAATATCGTCCGACTTTTTTCTGAATTCTTTCGAAAACCGTTTGTTTTAGGAAAGAAAGTAGTACATAGGGATAATTTGGAAGATATTCGAGAAAACCGATTTTGTGAGTATTAATTATTTTAATGTTTAATCGCCTTGGGGCACGTTTTTCTGTTATATGTGGGCACTCGAACATAGCACAGATTTTTTGTTAATTATTCGGAACAACCCCAGGGGTGCCGTAAAATAAATTCAGAAGTCGAAAATAAGAGACACCCTGATATAAACCTAGATATAGGGTACACGCTGAGCCTAGTATAGGGTATGCGCTGAACCTAGTATAGGGTACGCGCTGAGGCGTGCTGGTATAATGAAAGTCTCAATTGAATTTTCTCCCCATCTTCGTGCGAGAATTTTTCATCGAGACGGAATTAATAAATTTTCATACCGCTCATGCGCTCACGGTCGATACCCTAACGCGATTCCGATCGAAAAAATTCATCCATGAAACGAGCGGAAATGTCTGTTCGCAAATTGGACGGATTCGCGGAACGTGTAAACCGTTTAACGTCGACAAACTGTTATACTATTGGCTCGGGATGAAGATTGGGAGGGAAGGCGATGGATACAGAAGAAAACAGAGGAGATGATGCGAGAGAAAAGAAGTTATGCGAAGCGTGTGACCGGAAGCGATCGAGCGGCACAATTAGCCGGAAACGGGGAGCCCTCGAAGGTGATGCACGATGGCCCGAAGGATGGACTCGTTCCGAGGATTTCCACCGAGATACGATAAGATCGTGGATGACTCTCGAACCGAGCCAGTGGAACATTATCCCGGAGTTTCGTTTCTCGCTTCGCCTTTCGCTAACTGGCTCCCAGAGTTCCGGCGAGTGCTCAACGACAGTAGGGCCCTAAGTCTGTTGCGCAATCTCAGCGCGCCATTGTGCTCCCTCGCGCCGCTACTTTCGCAAGGATTTAGCACAGTTTCTACAGAAACCTACGTAAACAACCATTTTTTTTCACCGTTTCCATGTTCTGCATATGTAATATGCATCGCCAAAAACGTTAAGGCGGTAGACTCGTTTCCAGGATTGCAAGGGTGCGGAATTCGCGTTCCCATTTCTTGATAATACAAACACGGGGTTTTTCGGTAATCAAAAACTCTAGATAAAAGATCGATCTAGGGAGTTATCGTCCTCAAAAGTACTATTGTTTCGTTTTCGAGGCGTAATTTGCATTATTCGGCAGCATCTAGCTATGAAAACAGCTACACGCGCAGTTGTTTGCTTCGGAATTATGCAGATTACGCCTTGGAAACGAAAAAATAGGACTTCTGAGGGAGATGGCGACCTATATCGATCTTTTATCTAGCGTTTTTGACCACTAAAAACCTCCATTTTTGTATTATCGAGAAATGAGAACGCGAATCCCACACCGTTGCAATCCTAGAAAAAGGAGTCCCTTGAGGGGTAGAAAATTTGTCTTCGATATTTTATATGTAGACGTTTTTGTTTTTGAATCGGCGATTTTCAAAAAATTGTCGCAATGTAAATTGTTAGAATTTGTCCGATAAAATTGACAATTTCTCAGTGACACAAGATGTTGGTTTAACTTGAGCGTCTGGCAGAAAGATGCTATTTATACTCCGCTGGTTATGGCAACATTTACGAAATCTAACCTTCGAATTTTTCCACCCACCGTGCCGTGTAACGTTACGAGAACGCAGCGAGTCCTACGCGTGCGACGAGTCACAGCGCAGCGTGTCGCGTCTGCATAAATCAATCGCTGAAACGCATTCTAATCGCCGGGCTCCGTTTACGTTCGCAGGATAAATATACAATTATGTTAATCCACCTGTTAAAATGGTTCGCGAACCATCGAATGAGATTCCGGTGTCACAATGAATGAAGCGCTCCGTTGTGTTCGGTCTGTCGTAATTAATAGATTCGCTGTTTCGTAATTGAACACGAATCGAAACCCAAACGATCATTAATGAATCATTTTAGGTTCAAACGGTTCATTTCAGAGGGCCTTTTTGAAACATAGATCTCTCCGCATGTAGAACCGGAAAATTTTATTCACTTATTATATAAGAAATATACGCAATTCCCTGCAAAATAATATACAATTAAAATAAAGTAAGATCCGCAAGTTTTTTTTTTTAAAAACAAGATGATTAAAACGCATAACAATTTAAAAAATTTGTTTAGGACATAAAATATACAGCCTGTCCAGATCTACAGGTTTTGTCTAACTATTGTTCGATGCGGTCAATAATTTAGAAGATATTCGAGAAAAACGGTTTCATGAGCATTTAATTATTCATTTTTATGTTTGAAGAGCTTGAAATGTATCGGAATATATCAGAACATATCAGAACATATCAGAATATATCAGAATATATCAGAATATACAAGAATATTCCCGATTATACCAGAATATACCCGATTATACCAGAATATACCCGATTATACCAGAATATAAAGGAATATACCAGAATATGACGGAATATACCAGAATGTTCCAGAATATACGAGAATATACCAAAATATTCAAGAATATACCAGAATATATCAGAATATTCCAGAATATACTAAAATATACCAGAATATACAAGAATATACAAGAATATACAAGAATATACTGGAATATATCAGAATATACCAGTTTATACTGCAATACACCAGAATATATCAGAATATACCAGTTTATACTGCAATACACCAGAATATTTAAGAATATACCAAAATATACAAGAATATTCCCGATTATACCAGAATATAGCGCAATATACCAGAATATGCCGGAATATGACGGAATGTACCAGAATAATCCAGAATATACCGGAAATTACCAGGATATTCAAGAATATAGCAGAATATACCAGAATATAGCAGAATATACCAGAATATATCAGAATATTCCAAAATATACCGGAAGATTCCAAAATATACCGGAAGATTCCAAAATATACCGAAAGATTCCGGAATATACCGGAAGATTCCAGAATATACCGGAAGATTCCAGAATATTCAAGAATATCAGAAAGCCTCGTTTAAGGTCGTGAGCTTGTTGGCGTAAACCTTGGACTTCAAAAAACCCCAAAGAAAGGTTCCTGAATTTCTGAATTCACAGTTTCTCTTCACAGTTGATAAAGTTAAATCACTAGTTAAATCACACTATTCCAACCATATTTTCTACAAAACTTGAGAACTGTAGCTGTCAAACCTTCATTATTAAAATATTGCTCAACAATGGGAACGCGTTGTTCTTTCGTGTAGCACTTCATTTATAATATCCCTGAACTGTCAGCTGTCACGCTGTCTTTTTTCCCCGTTGGCAACACTTTGCCGCGGAAATGGCGCAAAATTTAAATCTTGCGTGAATTTTTGGACACCCTTTTATATCATGACCTTGAGCCAATAAATACCGATAAAATAGTTTTTTCCCCGACTTTTCACGCTGTCTTTTTTCCCCGTTGGCAACACTTTGCCGCGCAAATGGTGAAAAATTCAAATCTTGCGTGAATTTTGGTACACCCTTTATATTATGACTTTTCGGGCCAAATGTCGCACCGCGCAGCGTCTCGAACGGTGCGCCTCGTTTTGGCCAGGTTGACCACGCGCCGGGAACAGTGCGCGAACAATTTAAATGAAACAGTTCGCCGAGCCTTTAAAGTCGCGGGTGTCGCAACGGCCGCGAACGTAGCAACGGGTTAGACCGTAGGATGAACGAAGACGAGAAGACAGTTAGAGGAATCGAGTTAGCTGGCCTGCGTAAATATCGCCCAGGAAAGAGAAGGTAAAAGGAATATACATATGTTCGGACGGACAGCTAGCGTGCAGAGAAAGAGGAAGAGAGAACACGTTCAGATGCAACGAGGAAGATAACGGAAGAAGGGGAAGAGCGCACGCTAAGACAGGTGGTGCGGATAGTAACGTCTAACGGAAAACGTAGGCTGTGGGTCACAATAGCAGCTTATGCTTTATACGGCCACATTTTATCGTGGATAATAATATTCTCTATAAATGCATCATTTTCAAGAAGAAATTATTATTCGATTACAGTGCCGGACAAAATGATAGGACATTTGATGTATTTGTATATTTCATGTAACACAATAGGATATATGTACATACTACACGCCCTGTACATTAGATGTGTCCTTCAAAGTATCCATATAGAATTGCAAGTTTGTATATTGTACACAAAAGAAATTAGAGGAAGAAGTGTAAACATGGGCTGACTTTGCTCGGTCAAATTGATAGGACGCATGTAATATTTTCTGTTATTATGTACTCTGGCAGTAATCTGTCGGCAGTGACTACAAGCAGACGTGCAAATTTTTCAGTTATCTACAAACATTTGCGCCATTAAAGTTAAAACGGGTCGAGGAAAGCAATTAGACAAAAGTGAAACCGACCGAATTTTGTTATCGCTGTCGCAAAATCAAACTATCACGAAAATTGCGATGTTATTAAATAGAAGCCGTCACGTTGTGTATAACTTCTTAAAAAATCCGAAAATCTGCGGAAAAAAAGAAAAGGTACTGGCAGACCTCGTGCTAAAACAGAACGCGACAGACGGGCCATATTACGCGTAGCTTCTAATTATAAGGGAACTGCAAGAAAAATCGCTGAAGAAGCTGGTGTTTCAGCTAACGTAATAACTGTACGACGTATTCCCCAAAGCAGTAAACAAATTAAACGAAAAAAACTAAAAAGAAAACCTCCTCTAAGCGAGCAACATAAAGAAGCTCGTTTAAAGTTTGCTCGCGATCACGTTTGGTGGAATTATAAAAAAGTTATTCTGTTTTAGAGGGCGTTCGAACACTTTCGTGGCTCACCGGATATAATAACAAAAATACGGT
Source organism: Lasioglossum figueresi (assembly GCA_028455805.1). Taxonomy (NCBI): domain Eukaryota; kingdom Metazoa; phylum Arthropoda; class Insecta; order Hymenoptera; family Halictidae; genus Lasioglossum; species Lasioglossum figueresi. The sequence goes on along the minus strand of CM052199.1, from coordinate 6,215,923 downwards.
CGCTGCGCTAAAAGAAAATATAAAACAAGTCGAAGTTTATAGATCTTCAACAAAATGAAAATTTTATGTTTCGCGTTCATATTTCAAATGTCGCATTATCGACGGAGTGCAACGGGTTAATTGTGTTTTATACTAATACAATACTTACTGTCTGCTAGAATTATTTATGCGTGTCTAACGTATGCAACTTGCGCATACGGACACAAGAAACGCAACAAACGCAATGAAGGCAAGAAGGCAAGCGTATGGGTGGTTCGTCATATGGGTTACCTCGAAGCAAGATCGCGGCTAGAAGGACAGGCTAACGGAAGTGAATCTTTTTTTTTTGCCTTCAGTCGCGTTTCAGTAATTTCGCGCAGCGAGCAGGAAAACTTGAAAATATTTCAGCGTCCGGTAATTAGCGTCTTGAGAGTCTCCAACCCCTGGGTACCGCGTTCTTTTGTCCGTGGACGATTGCGATCAGACGTTATTTTTCCATGGCCGACCGCGCCAAACGTAGAAAAAGGCAGCGCGTGTAAACGGACAGGCGGCGCGGCCGAAAACTTGCTGCATACCGTCAATTAAGGCGGTAGACCCCTTTTTCCAGGATTGCCAGGGTGCGGGATTCGCGCATAATACAACAATGGGGTTTTTTCAGTGGTCAAAAACGCTGGATAAAAGATCGATCTAGGGCGCCATCGCCATCAAAAGACCTATTTTTTCGTTCGCGAGGCGCAATTTGCATTATTCGGAAGCACAGAACTGCGCACGTAGCTATTTTCACAGCTTTTGCCTTGCGCAATACGCTTGACTTCTCTGGAAACGGAATAAACGATTACGCGGTGTACCTACGTGAGATTCGATGAGACTGAAAAACTCACGAGATTCAGTGTTCGAGAACCGGTAACGGTGCGGTAACAAACGGACGAGCCAACAAGCAGACGAACGAGTCAACAAACAAACAAGTGAACGAACGAGCCACCCTGTAATTTTTCTTTTCGTGTCTCCCGTGCAACGAATCATACACGAGAGGAGCGCCAGACGGCATTGTCCTTCTCTCGTAGTGCATTACGTAAATGAGGGAACACCGTGACCATAAGCATTGAATCCACGCGAGTCACGACGACTCGCCCTTCTTTCCGGTTCTAATAATCGCGCGAAAGACAATCACAGTCGCCGAAAGTGTGCGCGAAGTCGCGTCGCGACATCAAGACCGATAAAGCTATTCTCAGCTCGTTAGACAGGGCACGTCGGAAACGTTGTACACTCCGCTCGTTTTAATTGATCCCTGACTTTCAATGCTACGAGGTCCAGAGGTTGTAGCTACTTAACTCGTTGACAGCCGTGCGAGGCAGTGTCGCCAGATGATGACCAAACGAACAACATTCCCTCTCCTCCTTTTCCCCTTCGACTATCCCATTCCACCACCATGAACACACTCCAACATCGCCCAGTAAGACTCTATGGTCGCGCAATTGGAGAGAGGGTACCTGTATTCCCCGCGATTTTCTTGATCTGGCCACACTGCGTGCGGGGGACTTGTGCCCAGTGTCGTCAGGGGCGACCAAGACTGGTTGGTCTTACCTCTCCTCCTTTCCACTTCCACCACCATGAGCACACTCCAGCGTCGCCCACTAAGACCGTAGACTGGTCGCACAGTCGCGCAATTGGAGAGAGGGCATCTGTATTCCCCTCGATGTTCTCGATCTGGCGACACTGCGTTGTGCCCACCTCTACCTTCCCCTTCTACGGCGCTATTCCCCAAGCTTCGGTGATGCTGGTAAAAATCAGTGTCGCCTGATCGAGGAAATCGAGGGGAATACAGTTTACTCCGTCTCTGATGACCAGATTAATACGTGACCAATCTACGGACTTAGCGGGGGATGTTGGAGTATGCTTGTGATGCTGGAAGGGGATAGTGAAAGGGGAAAAGGAGGAGAGGAAAGATCGTCCCGTTGTGGTCAATTCTGGCGACACTGGTAAGAATTAATTTCTTACTGAATGACACAATTTTAGAAAAAAGTTCCAGCATGTATAGCTAAGGTTTACCCCAGTCCCCACCCTTTAGCTGTCAGTTTCTTCGTAGTACAAACGCTCGCTCCATCGCCTCTTTCACCCACTCTCGTAGTTTAAAGAAAAAGTTTTTCTTTTAGGCGGCCGTCCTAGATTACAAAATTGACGAAAGGCAGTTCACGCTAGTACGACCCAGTTCGCGGACGACTTTAGACTTTAGATCTCGTCCGCGAGGCGACTGACGACGCTCGACGCGCAACGTGTGCAGATTAAAACACACGGGAACTCGAACGGAAAACATATCCCCGATCGTTATCCGAGCGAGTCGATCCGCCTCGAGTGACATTCTTTCATTCGAGACGTGTCCCACCACGTGTTTCAAAGTCCCAAAGTCCCGCGATCTCTTTCTCTGCGAGCAATCTGGCTGATATTACTCCAAATCGCTCAACGAAAATTTTTCTACGCTTCGTAATTATCTCAAGATTGCACGAGCCGTCCGTTTTGCGAACTTACGTGGCACAAGTTTCCCTCGCTATTTCGTCAACAGGTATTCTAACCCTCTATTGCATGAATTCTTATGACGAATTGAAAAAAATATATGTTAGCCTGCTTAAAGATGAGTGTGGTTATGAAATAAATAAAATTTGATTAGAAAATGTTGTCAACGACCACTGCCTCGCTGCAGAAACTGGTTCTTCTTTATTTTTCATGATTGTTTTACGATTTAGCTTGATCATCTTAGAGGACACGTCCAATGCACACCAATATATAGGTTGTGCAAAATGTACATTATCTTTTTTTTTATTGTACGAAAAGTTCAAATTATGTGAAACGTCCTTCCACGTCGTTTCGATAGGACTGAATATACTCGGCACGGCACCTATACAAAAGAATCGCGGCACACGAGCGACAACAGGAGAACTCGCGAGACTTTCTCCGATGCAGATTCATTTCCCGTGCCGAGCGGCTTCCTGCGCGAAGGAAAACAATAAATGCTTTCCCCGTGACGGAAAGATTTCATTGAGGAATACAGAAAAAGAGGATGCCGCGTTCAACCGAACTTTCCTCCGTGCGTTTAATTAAAATCCTGTCGGTTTGTGCCTTTCGATCGCCTCTCATTTCTAGGTATGCATCGCGAATTCATTTGCGACCCGGTCCACCTGATTTGCAATTCTACTCCGTTTTGCTTTCGAGAATGCCACAAGAAGAAGAATAAAGCCTTGATCTAAGACAGCACTCGGATTTACTTACTTCGATAATAGTTTAGAATCTAAACTTTAGATAGCTACACCCTCTCGACACGGCCGCACCTCTCCCTCCCCGTGGCGGTCCTAGTACGGAGCCAGTGATGCCAGAATTTGATCCGTGGAACTTTCCCCTCCGACGGCTCGGCCCCCACTCTGACGTACCGTCGTCGCCATGTTGCATCTCCTGCGCACGCGTTATACACGAACGTACCTCCACTCTGCCCGTGTGAGTGCCTGTTCTATTGCACACGCGCTACACGCGATGACGGTACGTCAGAGTGGGGGTCCGAGCCGTGGGAGGAGAAAGTTCCACGGATCCACGCAGTGATGCCAGAATCGTGGATCCGTGGAACTTTCCCCTCCGACGGCTCGGCCCCCACTCTGACGTACCGTCGTCGCCATGTTGCATCTCCTGCGCACGCGTTATACACGAACGTACCTCCACTCTGCCCGTGTGAGTGCCTGTTCTATTGCACACGCGCTACACGCGACGACGGTACGTCAGAGTGGGGGCCCAGAGGCCCAAACGGCCGAGCCGTCGGAGGGGGAAGTTCCACGGATCCACGATTCTAGTATCACTGTTCGGAGCTCCTCGGATGCGTTCCATACTCGCTATTCGTGGCGCCAAGGAGAACTAGGGCCACCACGGGGAGCGAGACGCGCGGTCGGGTCGAGAGGACGTAGCCTTTGAAACTGAGCCTTCGGAGTAAGTAAATCCGAGCGCTGATGTAAGGCATGCACTCGCTTAGTTTCCGAGAAATTTGCAAAAACTGCCGATACTAGAATACTGGATTCTGCCTATTGTTGTGCGTCTGTGGCCGTGTACACACGTCAGTATTGGTTGCCAGATCGAGATAATCAAGGGGAATGCAGGTACAGTAAAGTCGGGTTTACTGTCCTGAGTCGACACCGGATTCTAAGTCCAGCGTTGATTGATCTCGACTCGGGTATATCGGTGTAAACACCACACATTGACATGTTCAACTTTCTTAATTTTCATTATTTTTTTTATGAAATTTCACTATCGTATTTCTGGCATTTTTCTGATCAAAATAAGACCAAACACGATATAATTCCAATTGTATTTAGTGGTTAAATCAGTATTCAAGTTTCGGTCGCAAGGAAGGACAGCGTATGGGAAAGAAAGAGACACTCATTCTGTCCTTCTTTATGTTTGACTTATCCTTTGGATTTCATTCTGTCCTTCTCTATGTTTGGCTTCTCCTTTGAATTTCATTGTGTCCTTCTCTATGTTCGGACTCTCCTTTGAAGTAATGAAAATAAGGCCACAACACCTGGATTACTGTCCTCCAAAAACACAGCTGTTGGACAGTAAACCCGACTTTACTGTAGCCCTTCTCTGATGACCAGACACGTTGCGCGACTGCGCGATCAGTCAACGGTCTTAGTGGGGGACGCTGGAGTGTGCTCATGGTAGTGGAATAGGATAGTGGAAGGGGAAGAGGAGGAGAGGAATGCAATCCGTTTGAGTGTCAATCTGGCAGCACTGGTTGGAAGGTGTATGTTTGCCAACCAGCAAAGTGGGGCCGAACAATATTTTTTATGCGAAAAAACGAGTGAAAACACTTGCCAGTAAAAGTACGAGCAGCAAAACAATGATCTAGGCATATTACAACGCCCACGATTAAATTGCACCGGCAGGAAGCATTCCCCGATGCGCTCCTGTATCCTCGATCGATATTTAACTACCTCAAGGCTGTTTCTCGTAGGCAACGAGTACAGCCATGATCTCTATCCTTGACACGTTTGCGCCCACGAACGGGAAGTCGCGCGCTTAAAAAGCGCTAGAGTGGTAAAATGATAGAGGGTTCGGTGCTTCCCCTCGCCATTTCACGTGAAATTTGTGAAACTGCTCGCCGAAGGACGTTCATATTGAAATAGATATAGCAGAGCATGACGGTCAACCAAGGATCATGAAACGAAACTGAAACTATACATTATACGCAGCGGCTCTACTTAATACACCACCCACGTTTGAGACATTCCACAAGAAACTCGCTAATAACATCCTCCGCGGTCCGGGAGTTCCAATCCCTCGGGCTTGCAAATACATGTGTCGGTATACTCGAGGACACGGGGTTTACAGCTTTTCATCGTGAAAACTGTTGCACGTACATTAATAAAGGGTCCTCTACAAAGAGGTGTTATTTTAAATTTCGCGCTATTTTTTATTTGCGAACGATAGTCACTGTTCGATACGTGGTTAGGAAAATTGTGAAAAGAATTGGACAAAAATTATCAAATGTAAAATTGTACAGGAACTATCAGTTATAAAATTGTACAAAAACTGTCAACTGTAAAATTGTACAACAACTAAACATTGTAAAATTGTACAACTGAAAATTGTAAAATTGTACAAGAAGTAAACATTGTAACAGTTTACAAGAACTAAACATTGCAAAAATGCACAACAACTAAACATTGTAAAATTGTACAAAAAGTAAACATTGCAAAATTGTACAAGAAGTAAATATTGCAAAATTGAACAAGAAGTAAACATTGTAAAATTGTACAAGAAGTAAACATTGCAAAATTGTACAAGAAGTAAACATCGCAAAATTGTACAAGAAGTAAACATTGTAAAATTGAACACAAGAAGTAAACATTGTAAAATTGCATAAGAACTAAACATTGCAAAAATGTACAAGAAGTAAACATACACAAACTGTAAATTGTAAAAAACTATTCAACAGTTGTAAATTTTAAAAAATCGTAAAAAAACGGCGTTTCTTGATCCTGTACTTTTCGGATAAATTTGCAGAGTCCGAGAAACTAAAAGAAAACAGTCGCAGTAAAGAGGTGCAAGTTGAACAATTATTATAGAGAGCATAGTGCAACGATGCTGCCCTCACGGAACTGAAGTGCAAGCACGATACCCGTTGTTTGTGAGCTTGAAAAGAGCGAAGACCTGTGCACGTATCGGTGACCGTGATGGCCATTCAGCATGCTCATCAAAATATTATTCCGCATGAAAAATACAGTTACAATGATAGACGCTTGGTGTCTCCAATGATTACTTCCTGTGCATAAATGCGGCGTTCGAAACTGATGGTTGATGACGTACTATCGATCTGTCATCGGTGATTGTTTCGTGCTTGAAAAACTGGTTTACGCGATACCGCGATCAACGATCATAAGCGAGATGCTAGGAATTCGAAACTCGTGGCTTCTTCTTGGAGCCAACGTGTATACCCCCACCTCCCTTTCACTCTATCCTCTCCTCTACCTCTACCGTTTTAAACGGGGAACGTTGCGGCTCGTTCCTTTCTTCCGCGGAGGCCACGCAATCAGTTTTTTCGAGGTTCGCGTGAAACAGGTATGTATTCGGAACGGTTACTGGAAGGTACGCGCGGCATTGGCAGCACGCCGACATGAATCCGAATTGCTCGCACGAACGAGAATAACCGAGATTCGCGAACATTAGAATTAGAATGAAGACGTTACGCATAACCTTCCATGTACCCTTCGTGCCCCTCAGCGCCCTCAAAGTTTCGGGGACGGACAGGTTTAGAACTAATTGTTAAACTTCTGGGATAATTTTTAGATTTATCGTCGGTAATGGGACACTAATTTCTTTCCAATCGATAAATCTATTTTCAGATTTTTAACCCTTAACTGGTATACTGGAGTCCCTCGTGACCCTCTATTGTACGAAAATTTAAAACATCAACGTTTTCCCCCGTCGGGGACAGCCAAAAAATAACGCTTATTTTTTAAACTAGGATAATTTCAAAATTCGATGAAAAATGAATAGTGAATAATTCGCAAGATTTTTCATGACCCTGTATCGTACGAAAATTGAAATATCAACATTTCCTAACTTCTTTGGAACATTTGGATTATTTAATCCTAAATAATATACCTTAAAAGTATATCGAGAAAATTTATACAAAATCTTAGAAAGTACCCAGGATGATACTTTACAATTAAACGCTATATCACTTAAGGGTTGAATTAAAGAAAGGAGATTACGAACGAATATTGGATAAAATGCGAGTCTGAAATGCCTCGGTGTCCGTAATGAGGTCTGGTTTACATTTCACGCTGGGGTGTCATGGTCTCCAGCCCTATCCCCAATTTATCTGGCTTCGAGGCTTGAGGCTTCAGGCTTGGAGGCGACAGGCCCCCAGAGTGTGACAAAAAATGCAGAAATGGCTTTAGGGCCGTGGACATTCGAGCTCGAGTCTCTCGGAGATGTACATTATGTATGTATGTACCATTAGAAATTATTCACCGATGTATTTACACATAAACATTAGGTACATATTTTTATATGAATTATAATACTGAATTTATATTAGAATTCCTCTCATTGTACATAACTTTTTGCGACCGTCAATATTTAGGATATAATCGAATACTCCAAACAAAATAACATATATACAGGCAATATATAAAATATATTTTTATATATATATACATTAATGTGCAAAAGAAAGAAGCACCCAGTATAATTATAAGATATAATGACAAAGAATATCTTTACGTAGAAATTGCATTCTAGAATGATTGATTTATTGCATTTAAAGTATTAGGATATATTCTCAGAACTATTCAAATAACAGCGGAATCCTTTTTCAAAACTTACTTGCGTGTTCTTATTTCATTTGTTACGCTTTCCCATTAAATATGACCGTGTATAGTACAGTGCACGAAGTACAGCATTTCACTCCGATACAAAAGTTACGCGGGAACGCTTTAAAGAAGCTAGGGATGCCCCGTCAGGTGCCATTTACGAGAGACGCGAGACAGAACCGTTACCGGTTACCGCCAACCGGCTGGCACGATTTTCCAAAAGCCCGATACACAGAGCGCGACATATTCCTCGCAATACTCCTCGACTGTTACATACTGGATCCACGAACAAGTTTCGCGGAGTGGTTCTCATTAACCCCTTGCCCTACGATTTATTTCACGGTTTCAGTCGTTACAACTTTTTCGTAGTTCGTATAATTTCCTAAAAAAGCAGAAAATTTATATCCACTGTACCCCTAGATATTCTCCAATAGCTGTACATTAACGGAACCAAAGTAGAATTCGATTTGACTGCGGATCTTTATGCATCCACGGCTTCCGAAAGTTTTCAAAAATGTTGGAATATAAAATACCAGAGAATTTGGCACGATTTTGATTCATTATCGAACCACAAAGACTACCACCACCGAAAATATGATGTTACATGATATTCCACTTTCTTGTAGGTCGCCTAAAAAAAAATTAAATATTGCATAAACATCAGCGGTCTATTTAGACTCTGTTCAGAGTCTTGATTACGAGTCGTACACTGATATTGTAGGGGAATGGGTTAAAAGCGAAAAATAATAAAACGAAAGGGAAGACTCACTGTTTGCGTTGTATGTAGCAGGTATTTACATGCGCGTCGCTACCACCGGCGATAATCCACGTGCTGAGAACACACTGGGTAACACAACGTGCACACAGGCAGACAGAGTGACCAACCAACAGACAGACAGAAACACACTCGCGGCAATGAACTAGGGATGAGGTGAAACGTCAGTATCACAAACGCGCCTCTGGGAACAATATGCGAAACACGTAGCGCGCGCCCGATGTATACAGGTACACCGAATACAACACTCCGAAAAAAAAAAAAAAAAAAGTAAAAAGCACGGCGGGAAAAACGTTGGAAAAACACGAAGCGCCACGAAAAGAAACGCACGCTCGCAATCGTCTCGCGTGGCCGGCTGTGACTCTACTCCGGTTAGGCTCCGGGGCTTCGGCAGTTCGGCGCGACACTCCGATGAATCCCCCCCCCCCCCTCCCCACCCGCCATTTCCCCACCAACCACGCGACTTCTACTTCCAGTTTACACTTCCGATCTTCTCGGCAACGTTCGACAGTTCTCGGCAGTTTTCGGCACGATCGGCGCGGCGCACAGCGCGGACAAACTTGGTATATTTTTCTTATTTTTTTTTTTTTTATAAACCTGGCATATCTGATTACTCGTTTATATCACGATGTGCGAGAAATTCCTTTGGCAAAACTGCACATTAACACCGACCGGTGATTGTTGTATAATTTTGAAAAATCTGTGGTACACGTCCAAACACTTTTTAATGAAACCTTCAATAGCAACAGCAATTTTCATTGCGAGCTAACAAGTCACCCACAATAACGTCATCTAATAGTTTCATTTAAGATTGCATTCTAAAAGAAAATTTCTATGCTTTCTTTTGGTACAGCACAATTATTGGAAATCCTATTAACAGGCTTCCGGTGGGTAAAGTGTTAAGAGGAAATCTATATTATTAATCATATAACAGTCATTTTTATGCATGAATATTATTAATTATTTTATTAAATTTATTAACACTAAACCTCTACCACTGCCGGTAAAATGACCGGTTTTATATTTTTCATCTTACAATTATTGAAATGATGAAGTTGCTTGCATGGAAACTGATTCGGTTAATTTCTTTGTCCAAGAACATATTGTAATAAAATTGCACGGAATCTAAGTGAATAGAGTTCTGTTTCTCTTGCAAGCTGAAAACATTGTAATCGATTTTAATTCTCCGTAGGTTTAGACCAGTTCCAGCTTTTTTATTTTTATATCTTTAGTGGAGGACATTTTATGATACAATAGGAGCTGCACAAAGTCTAAATAAAATCAATCTTGTCATTTTTATAAGGGAACATGTATCAGTACTTTTAAGGCTCTGCAGGTTTAGTGTTAATTTTATTGTTAAATTTCATTTTTTGTGAATAATTACCACTGCATAAACATTAGTATAGAAATGTTGATATTTTAAGAAAAAATTCGTTTCTTCAACACGTTTTAAGGAATAAATAAAAGCTCTAGAAGCGATGCTATAGTTCATGAAAAATGTGACAATTTCCATTGCGCGTAAGTGTTCGATAAATGTACATTTTATTGTTCATTTGTTAGGAAAATTCAGCTCACATTCGAAATTTAAATCAACTAAGGATATATGTAACAGCATCAACGACACACTCACATGTCTAAATTTCAAGGTGTTAAATGGTGGTACAGACTAATATTGTAGAGTATAAAACTGGCACGGTTTGTACACACAGTTGATACAAATAAAAATGCAAGCTGAAAAATTGAAATATTTTATTTAGAAAAATATGTCTATCTCTCATGTAGTTTTCTTATTTTTACTTTCACCATTTTCGATGTTTACGTCTTTCTTCAACTCGTATATCTGAAACAGAGGTATATTTAGATATGATTTTCTCAAATATTAAGAATATATTGTTCAGAGAAGTAGATCACGTATTAAAGTCATGAGCGATAGGGAAAAATGGAAGATATATACTAATATTTTATTATGTACGCAATTAAATTGTTTGTCTGCAACTTTAGGAGTTGAATCGTAGATTCGCCCCCAAAAAGTTAATAATTAATATTATAAAGCTGTACCTGGATGTACGCTTCGGTCAATGTTATCATTTGTGGTAGAATTTGAGTTACGTGTAAGTCTTGCAATTCGTACCACTGACCAGTAGCTCTGTGTAAAATGTGAACCCTATATGTTCCTTGACCAGGCTCACCGTCGTGAACTATATTTGCTACTAAATCATATGTTGTACAAGGATGTCTCTGTTTCACTTCGGGCGTTAAAATATCTCCAAAATCTACATTCCTGAAAATAACGTAGTACATGCGAATTACCAACAGATTTTATTTTTCGAACGTCAAAAATAGAAAAATGACTTACTTTACTGGAAAATTAACTATAGTAGGATTCTTCTCTACAAAAAATGTGTTTCTTGTGAATCTCTGAAAAGGAGAATCAATATGAGCGTACCGATCGATTTATTAAACATATTAGAAAACAAAATAAATTTGTATTTCATTCCAGTTTGTTGCAATTCATGTAGAAAATTTTTATTCTGCATAAACACCCGCTGTCTTATAATTAGTGATAAAATACTGTTTGATACCTACTTTTATGTAAAGTATTAGATAAGGAGGGAGTTCTGTAATTTCAAATCTTTTCATAAAATTCTCCTTGTAAGTTTTATATTCTTTTTCAGTCACTGCATTGAACTTGTTCAATAGCGTATACAAATTAACCTATCGGAGTAGAAAAGATGTATATTTTGGTACAGTTTTCGTGCGCATGTAATTATGCTCGTACACTTACTTGAGGAATTATATTTTCAGTAAATTGGTCTTTGAAAAGAGGTGGTGGAGGTAAGTCGCATGTTAAATATAAAAATGGACTCTCTGTTACCGTTTCACCGTATTCTACGGTATGAAGCAATTCGCTTCTTTGATTCTCATCTAATTCCAGCGGTGGAATTTTTCGCGTATATATACGCATATGACCCAAAAACGTTTTGTACACTATGCTAGAATCACGTTTCTTCGTACCGTTCAATGCCAAGTGCAAAGCATTTAAAAACCACGATAGAAAATCGATTGGATCACCTAGAAGTTTCATTTTAATATTATTATATATATATATAGAATATATTAGTATATAAAATATATAGAATATAGAATATATTGCATTATATACCTTGTTCTGTAAACTGAAATCGTTTTTTACTCCACAAAACGACAGCTTGTAACATTTCGTGTGGACTGACGTGTGCTTTAAAGTTACGTGGGTTCCATAATTTTCTCATTAGTTCTCCGAAACGTTGAACTAAAAGGTAGGAAGAATCACCTGGTGGCCTTTTTACATGAGAATAATTAGATTCTCTTAAAAAGAAGTCCCTTAGAGGTGTGACATGAGAAAGCGCCTGAATAACATAATTTGCGTTTTTTTATCGCTATAAATTACATTCAAGTTAAATGTATATTTAAGTATAACTCACTTGTAATATGACATTGCAATAATCGTTTGCTTTTATATTATTCATTCCCACGATACCTGGAGAATATAACGAGCCATCTATAGCTCTCGATAACTTATCGCTTTTATCTAACTGAGCGATCTGTGCTTTGTCGAATGTTGGATTCAAAACATATTTTATGTCGTCTAACGACGAATCTGAATAAAAATCGTTAATTATTTCTATGTCGGCATATTTTCCAATCGATATGTAAAATAATAAGAGAACTTACCGATTATTTCATAATTATCTGGCAAACAATAAAATTTTAAAGTATGCAGATTAAGAAATACATGGTGACTTTCTGCTACGCTATGTGTGTATGCATGAGTATTAGTACCTCTACCCTGGAAATACTTTCCACATACCAAACAAGCGTATACATTGATTCTCGATAACGATACGGAACACAACTTCTCAAAATCGAAATCTAAAAATTGTCGGTTTATCGTGTCTAAATAAGGACACAGTCGTGGTGCTTCGGAGTTGGTCCTCATAAATTTAACATTTTCTAAAATAAAACAAATTAATACATTTATAACTTAACCTATTTTCAGGTTAGAAACCAATAACAAATACTTATTTACGTATATATATAAAAAATGCGATCTCTTACGTTAACATAAATCGATCCGATGTAAAGTGGTCCGAAAATAACGTACATTAATAATATCAAAAGTTCTAATTCAATTCAATAGATAATTAAATTCAAGAATCACCTAACCTCAAAATTCAAATTATGTAAACAATGAATTCTATCACTGACATTCCTGCTTACAGTAAAAGTCAAAGACGAAAACAATTGTAAATGGTAAAAAATATAATTATAAATACTCACTTTCGTTATCTTCGTCCGTATCACTTTCATCTTCCCGTAACTTCCTTTTTTGTTGATTCTCCTGTTTTTTAGTCGCCATTTTCATTAAAGATCGAAGGAAGACATGTTTTCATATACCGGCGTAAATACTACATTTGTACTATGCTACATGAATAATTACAAAAACAAATGACAACCAAAAAATGAAAAATGTCTATTATCCAATTATAAATATTATTATTATTATTATTATCTAATAATTAATATTTCAATTTTTGTCAATGTCAATTATTGTACGTAATAAACGTCGTAGAAGTGATCAACAGCGCTATCTATAATGAAGCACAGGCTACTAATCAAACCACGAACCATAAACGATGTAGAATCATTTCGATTTAAATAAACCAGAGTGATTTATTCACAATTTACAGTTTATTTTTGTTACAAATGCATAAAATCCGGAGTCTAGTAATAATTTTATAGATAATCATTGCTAAGGCCAAAGTGAGCTATTTATTCGTCTTGTGGAGCAGACATGGAGCAGACGTTTTCCTGTAATGGTGCGAAAACAAAGCAGACATTTTCCACAGAGCTTTCACTCTATCTTTCCCATAGTCAATGACTATATCAGTCAGTCAGGTGCAGAGGAAATTTGTATAATCAGATGGGTTGATACGTTCATAGTAATCGTCATGGCTCCGTTCGTATGGAGTTCTAGAGGGAATATTAACCGGTTTTTAACTGATGTTCAAATACTACAATGCCTTCTCGTGTTAATCGGACTGTTTAATTTGTCTGTGTGTCTCTACGAAGACCAAATCGGGAAATTCGACTGGTAAAATGTTTCGTATTCTGAAACAAATGTTGATTGTAATGCTCAAACGCTTAAATAATGCAGTAGCATGCTTCTGTGTTTGACAGTCTGTCTACTAATCGAATTACACTAAACGATGAATTTATTATTTCATTTACAGGAAGCAGAATTATGTCGGTAAAATTAAGTTCGCCAGTTTCGACACGGTTTCGACCGCAAAGAAGATTATTGTTGCTACCGAGGAAAATGTTATTGCTGCACTAAACCTGAAGTCAGGTAGCCTATAAATATTGATATAAAAACGGTTACGTGTAACGAATGAAATCTCATTCGTACTTGTAAATTAGAATTTCTAACCGTTAATTATTACGTATAATTAAGATACGAAAGAATATTTTTGCCTTTCAATATTTTTATTATTATTATTATTATAAATGAAAGAATTGATAAACACTGTTATTTAATATTTATTACAATATAGGAACAAGTAGAGAGTTAAATAGATTATGAATAGACAGCAAGTCTTTATGCGTTTATAAAGAAATTGGTTGTGTGAAATATCAAACAGTAAAGGGAAGAAATAAATTATTTTTGTGCAATTGACGCAGACAATTTTCACTTTGCATAAAGATATCTGCAGTCTATTCACAAGACACGTTGTCTGTTTAGGGCAAATTTTATGGAGACGAGTATTAGAAAAGGGATATGCAGGTCATATTCGTGCAATGGGAGGAGTTGCAGATGGAGATTTAGTTTCTGTGAGCGGAGGAGTACCAGCTATTGTACGCGCATGGGATTTAGCCACTGGTCACATTCTTCACGAATGGCCCATGGCTGAGCAAAATCCAGAAAGGTTAATATTAATATTTCTTTTTCACTGATACGACCGATTTCTATTAATTTCGTTGTTTTATATGTTTCATCCATTACAAGTCATATGTAATGGCTGGTGGTTTCAGATTTTGTTGTTCAGAGATTATTGTAAAGATGCCTTTATTAGAAATTACTTATATTATGTTTTCATATTAAAAATTATATAAACTCTGAGTAAATGCTATCTTAATTAACATGACAATAGATACTAGTCACTTTTAGTAACTCTGTAGTTCTAGTGTCAAAATTAACTAAAATATATATAATATACTGCTCCGTAGTAATAATAATAATAACAACTTACTGAACTATGTAGATTAATGGTGTATAGTGTATAAAAAAAAGGTATGGCATACATAGTAAGAGGTAATTATAATTATTGGTTTTCAGACGTTTCTCTGCGTTTATATCTTTTTCTACATTGGGATTGTACAGTACTAACAGGTTTCTTTACCTTTATCTAATGCACAATAAACAATACATATTCGTTCACTCAGCTATTACCGATTTCTCACGTTTACATATAATGTAATATAATTCTGAAATTGTCTTAATGTGTAAACGTGGAAAACAATCACAAGCAAGGAGAAAAGATTTTCGAATGGAAAATAAGATAAATTCACAAAATTGAATTTACTTCGATATTTTGTAATAGAATTCTAGTATTTGATGTTTCATACAAATTACTAATGACTTCACTAAAGCACCAAATTTCACAATAATGTTTCGTTTACTTGATATATGACATTTTGTTTCATTCAAGTATGATATACATACATACTCAATGTACGATCAGTGTTATCGCTGTATAAAATTTTCGATACTACTTAAATATCTGCAATTTTTTGTTATTATACAGAATCAAAGATGTAAAATGGTACATAAAAGATGGTATTGTACATCACATTTTACCCAGCTATAATAGCGATATTAAGGTAACATCGTACGATAGTAAGACAGGACACAAATTGCAAACAAGAAAAGTCTCTGGATCATTTATAAGTCAAGAAACAGAGTAAGGAACTGAATTATGATAGAACTGTTTTATCCATTACATCGTAATTATAACTTTACTTAATGTTTTTTTAGATGCGTTCTGGCAGCTCCATATCTAGCATGTTTAAAAGGAGATAGTTCGTTAGCTGTATTACTCTTGGTACACTTATTCGATCCAAATACCGAGCCACACTCAGTTACAATAAATACACTATTTGGTGCTGGTGCACAAGGTCCATATCACTTAGAATCAGTCCCAGGCGAAGAACCTGTTGTATCAATTAGCGCGGATGGTAATCAAAGAAAACGAATTCTTGTGGTGAATGATGTAGTTCCAATTCAAAGAGATATACCAGGCGATGCCACGCTCAGCATCGTTTCAGTTGACAATGAAAAAGTGCTTTTGGAAACAACATATAAAGCTGGAGTAAGTAAATTTTGCTTCGATTTGTACCTTCGCCTTCAGACTTCTTAAATATTACTTATTCATTATTGACACGTTAAATTGTTTGATTTTAGACAACTGAAATTATAGCCACAGAACTTCTAACGTCAACACCTATGCCAAATTTATCCATGAGTTTAACGCATTCTACATTGATATCGCCAACAATTATGTCTTCGGTTTGCCCTCGACAAGCAAAAGGCGTAACATGTCGCCATTTCCTGAGTTCAGAAGATCACAGTGTTACGCTGCTACAACATAATAAATTAATATGGACTAGAGAAGAAGCGCTCGCTAGCATCGTGGCAGTGGAAATCATAGAATTGCCTATGTCCGATAGGGAGCAGGCTATCGAAACAGAATTTGACCAGAAAGAAAGTAAGTATAAAATAAATAACATTTTTATTTCATATTACTGAACTCACAAAACTGAACTCATAAATAATATTATAATACATATGGCAAGAATTACAAGTTAAATAAGTGTTGAACTTTATGGTGTACTTTTACTTGTTACAAATACTTTACCACAAGTGATGTTTATAAAAAATGTTGAACTCTAATATGAAAATTAGAAGTACCAAAATTATGATTATGATTATACATAATTCTTTTAAATTGTCATTCGATATTGCAACTGAAAGACTTATCGTTATATTTCATTGTAATCACGATAACAAAGTCATATTCTATTTTTATAATGTAATTTTCAACAAAAATAAATTAGATAAGCTGTATTAATTGTACTTTTTTGTGAATGGCTGCTGGCAGGTATTGATGTAGACAGTTCATGTAAGTAGTGAAGCAGCAAGGGCTGGTTTGAGAATTACTTTGTTATCCTGCTATTGATTAGATTTATTCGCATGTGTTGATTGTTTCTTAGATAATCATGACAATATCAAGTGAACATTTTTATAACTACTAAACATTTCCTCTCTGTTACTTAGGAAAATTGTTATAACGTTGCAATTAGTATGTGCATGGAAGTTTTAAATATTTCCTAATTTAATAAGTATTCCTCGTCGAAGGAGTTCTAAATCACATGTTTGGAATTAATAATAATCGAATAATATCATTTATATTTAGTAGTATGCATGAGTAATTATAAGACAGCGGATTTTATTATTTTTAAAGAAAATTAATTTCTATTTCACTCCAGTTTGTTGCAAATCGGGTGGAAAATCTATATTTCACATTAAGATCCGCTGTCTAGTAATCATACAAATCCAGATAATTCAGAGCATCATTTGTATTTGCAAGTGTATAGATAACAAAATTTGAAAATGATACTTGATTAACTCGTTTTACGATCATGTCAACCACATACTGTTTGTTGCCGTTTTAGTTTCAGTTTTACAATAGAATATTTTATTGTTTCTTTAAATAACAGTAGTATGTAAAGAAACTATTTACTTTGTGGTGCTTTTGTAGTACGAACGATATATACTTAATAATTTTGTTATAATTAGGGGATGTACTGAGTATGATGATCAGAAGAGTCGGCTCGCAATTCAAGCAAGCAAAGGCATTTGTCCAATCCATAATAAGTATAACACCGCCACCATCCAATCAGCGTTCCGACTTAGTACGAGATAAATTTGGATTGCACAAAATGATAATTGTTGTTACGTCGACTGGAAAAGTATGACTTTATTTGATGGCTATTACTTAATATTAATAGATAAGAATATTAGATGTATTACAATCTGCTCTCCGAAAGAAAAGTAAAAAAGATGCAATGCACAATGAATAATTTTATTTTCAGTTATACGGTATCGAAACTAGAAAAGGTGAAATTATTTGGCAGCTTAGAGTGCCAAGCATTCAAGGGTTCATCAAACGATCTGGCATGATAGTTTTATACGTGCAACGTGGCAGCAGGCATTTCCCTTATCCTCCGCAGTGTACATTATTAGCGGAAGATAAAGTATGTTTTCTTCAATACATCGAAAAGCAACGGTTCTACAATATTCTACAATATACGCACGAAACATTTTTCAGACGACAGGAGAGGGAGTTCTATACACATTCAATCCAATTAATGGTCAACCGTTGGATGGATTAGTCAAATTAGGATATAAAATAAAGCAATCCATGTTGCTTCATGTTACAACTGACGATTTTCTAAGAATTATTTTTATCCTTGATAATCACGATAGACCACATGTATATCCCGAGGGTGCAACCGTACTGGCTGCATCGCTTGGTAAAAATATATATATGTTCACTGCTGATCAAACGACAGGTGTACTATCTGGATTTTCTCTTTCGTATAGTACGACTCAGGTATACTGGAACTTCTATAATTTATAAATATGTAGAGTAAAAGTACCAAGATATTTAGTGACGATTTGGAATTAGTGCCCGATAACCGGGTGGAGCACTAGCTGGTACCTTTACCCTATAGTATGTGAAACCATCTGTTAAGATTGCATTTACTCTGCAGGAACTTATCGCTCACAAAGTATGGGAGTTAATACTTTCGCCAGAAAACCAAAAAGTAACACACGTCGTATCGAAAAATCCAATAGAACGTGTACACTCTCAGGGTAGAGTCTTGAGCGATAGATCTGTACTGTACAAATATATTAATCCTAACTTGGTTACTATAGTAACCGAAGGTGTCGGATATACCAATAAAAGTAAGGTCACTGAAAATATCATGAGATGATTACAATTCAAGTGGATTTCGCGTGTTTTGCATTAATTGTCATATTTTAATGCATTTTCAACCGTTAATTAATGTTTCACAGATACGCTTAATCTGTATTTATTGGACGCAGTATCTGGAGCAATGATATTTTCTATTATACACAAAAGAGTGCGTGGTCCGGTCCACGTTGTGCATTCAGAGAACTGGATCGTATACAGTTACTTTAATGAGAAGAGTCGTAGGACTGAAATCGCTAGTCTAGAACTTTACGAAGGAAAAGTGCAGAGTAATACCACAGGTACAATATCACATTATTTTAACTATTCGTATGTTCGTTTTCGTTTCATTAGGTTCGAGGGAAAGTTCTGTTGTATTTTAAATAAGCAGGTAATTTTGGCAACAAGTTGTTACAAATAATGGAAATTATATCACTGAGTATAATTGACGATTGATATTTTTATAAATTGATTCAAATGTTTTCTTTAAAATACGACAGAACTTTCCCTCCGACCTAATAGCATTAGTCTATTGGCTAAAACATTCATGTACTGCTCCAGTGTTCTCGTCATTGTGTACAACTAAATTGCCGATCGTGGAAAGGCAAGCTTTCATTTTCCCTGCGGCAATAGAATCCATGCGAGAAACTATCACGGAGAAGGGTATTACAAGCAAGCACATTATAGGTGAAATATTCACAATATTATATTTGCCTAAAATTCACAACGAATGAAGAATACAATACGTGTAATACTTACATGTGCACCTATACATTTCACAGTCGCTCTTGCCAATGGTGGTGTATTAGAGTTACCATGGAAGATGGTAGATCCACGGCGGCCTATCAATCCAGAAGTACGCGAAGAAGGTGTAATACCATACATGCCAGAGATACCTATTCATATGGACGCAATAATTAATTATAACCAAAGCGTGTTTAGGGTATCGGGTGTTCACACTAGTCCTAGTGGCCTTGAAAGTACTTGCTTAGTTTTTGTACACGGTCTTGGTATGTATTTCATTATTTTAAATACATGTTTTTCTATTTCTTTATCATATATCATATCATATCAAGTTGATGCAAAATTGTAACTTTATTGAAACTTTAAAATGTTATAACTAGACTGCGGATCTTTATGTATTTATCTTATTACCAATGAAATTAGAATTTTATTCGGTACCACTTTCTTAAAATTGGTCTAGAAAATTGAAAATTCCATCAACATCCGCAGTCTAGTTATAACTTTAAAATGTTATAACTTGTCTATTATTGCTATCACATGGATTAAGCAACAGAAAAGTTTTAAAATGATATACAGCATGCGATATAAACAAAATTTGAGAAAGAAAGATTCACTAACATTAAAAGATCAACTTGATAATAAATTGAATGAATAATTTAGAGAAACAATGTACTACGATCAATTATGTGTTCAATATTAATTATTGCAGACTTGTTCTACACGCGCGTGGCACCGTCGAAAACGTTCGATGTTCTAAAAGAAGATTTCGATTATTACCTAATCGTGATAGTGTTAGCAGGACTCTTAATTTCATCGTACGTTACAAAAAAATTAGCTTCGCAAAAAGCGCAGAAACAAGCATGGAAATGATGATTCGTTTCTCTAGAAAAATTAGTGCATAACATTCTTAAGTATCCGTTTCTTAAAGGTAAAACATTTTGCTAATAATAATTTGTAAAAACAAAAAAAAAGATACTGTTTTATAAAAAGATAATGTTACTGCAAAAGTAAATGTTAACAATTTATTACATTACCTGAAATATCTAAACGTATTACATACATTATATATATATATATATATATTATTTGTTTTCCTTTTTTTTTTAATTTTATTGAACAGTACGCGCACACTATAGCGATAACATATATATCTGAATATTCGAGACAAAGTGTGCTAGTCATTCTATGGAAAGAGTGGACCATGATCGCTAATTAGATCACTAAAATAACTGACAACATGCTCAAGCTACGATTAATCTTTCGTTCCAACGACGATGTTCCCTCGAGAATCTCTAGTAACAATCTGTTTTATTATAAGTACAAACCAGGGACCATAACTGTTATAACCAAAAAGAAAAAAGCCATGGAATAACAAGTATTTCATCAACTAAAATCGTATTGGTTACATATAAGGATTATAAGTAACCAAAAATTTTGTCTCTTGTTGGTAAATGTTATCGTTGAGAGAAATTCATTTCGATCACTTATAACAGTTATTAATGAGAGAAGTTAATTTCAATCGCTCATCGATAACTGCTTTGAGCAATCGAAACAGTTTTTCTTCATCAATAACAGTTATGGAGGAGAATCCAATTTTTTGGACATCAATAACTGTTATTTGTAACCAAAAAGTATAAAAATCGATATTTTTAATCATTTTCTTATTCGAAATTTTTTCTTTATATTTTGTGTACATTATTTTAAATTTCAATAGTAATTAACTTCTTATTAATGATTTTTATCGTAGAAAGTTTTAGAATAACTGTTATTTCTGGTCCCTGGTACAAACTCAATTGTTGCAGCTATATTTTTTCTGGTAACAAAATAAGATCGAAAACGACTTCGTATAAATTTGAAAATAAGCTTTTTGCGTAATTCCGAGAAATAATGGTACAACAAATTAAACATTTTTGAGAGACAACTGTACATGTATGCATACATAGTTGGAGATTTGTTTGATATGCGAACACTCTACGTGACAAATTCTGAATCGTTAAAAACATCACAAACTAAAATGAAATATAAGTATTTAGAGTATTAATGTTGTTGCAATCAAGTGTCTTCAAAATAACACATTGTTCTTTCTGCTGCTTAGTATCACATGCTATCGAACGATATTTAACTAGAATTTATATGTTCCTTTCCGTTTGAACGTGCACTCGCGTACATGTTGCTGTTTCACCCTATGATAATGGTTTTAAACCGTACTGTAGAGGAGAACTTCAAGTTTACACATTTAAATGTACATAATACATGCAAATTTCGTGTTTTGCATTTTATAAATACATTAATTTATCGCTATTTACATTTACTTTTAATTTATAAAAGTAGTAACACATGACACACAAGAAAACTGTTAACTGAAACAATTTCATACACAAAAAGCAATGGATAATGGGAATCATAAACATACATAGTATACTACGCATTCAGATTTCAAATCCTTAGCATTTATAAGCATTTCCCTGTTCGTTTTTAAAGCAAGATTTCTTTCATTGATGTCCTTACCGTTACCAATGAAGTATTGAAAAGACATTAGTAGGTATTCTAATTTTCTAATTTAAATATTTATCATCACAAGGATGTCAATTTTTCGTTATACGTATCTGTTTAAGTTAACACGAACACAGCACTGTATGAACCTCAACATATGCCACAGTACAAACGAATGATTTTATTTATATATTATATATTTATAATCGAAAATTAAATAAATTATACCATCTGCGAATAAAAACCATAGAATCATTTTCTTTGTATAGAATAGTTCATTTGCTTTGTAGATACACATGTAAAGTTTCTAATAGACGTAAGTTTTATTGTAAAGAGAATAGGAATATAAACAGTAATATCATGAAAATGTAAAATTTGCAGAACCAATACGAAATATAAATTGTATGATAATAAAAACTTTGGTCGTGTACCGGTTTTTTTATCCTTATCTTAGTTTTAAGGCTTTGGTAGTAAACATTAGAATAATAATAAAAATATTTATATTTATTATAATATAAGTGTTCATTATTTTATACGGTATATTACAATATTGATAATGCAATGACTATGTTCAGTGTATGTTGAAATTACTTATTTTCCTTCTTTTTCTGTCACGTTTCCAATGATAAATCTTTGTCTTCAATGTATTGTAGAATAATTTGAATATTTTTATAATATTCGTTTGTGGAAATGTTTTCAGTCATCTAAAAAACCAACAGAATATTCAACAGTTTGGAACGTCATTTACATAACTCTATATGTGTGTAGGGTAGAGGTACCGGTTATCGGACGCAAAATAAACTTTTTAGAAATTAATAAAAATAACATGAAATACCTTCGTGTACAAATCAAAAGTATTACAATAATTTTTGTGTTTAAGATATAGAAAACATTAGTTACAAAACCTTATTCTCCGAGACAACGCAATTTTTCGTTTCCGATTATAGAAAATGTTAAGAAACTGTGATACACCGGAGGATAAGAAAATAATGATTTTATTGTGCTACGGCATAAAAAAGAATTAACTTGATATCACAAATTTCTCGTGTCCGGCAAATAGGAGCAAAACTTCTCTAATTTACAGAATGCCTTCAAGTTAATAAAAAAACTTCCGAGTCATTGGTACCTTTGCTTTATATTTTGTAATCTACATCGAAATTACCTTGACGCTTTTCATATCGAAGGTCCCATCACTAGGAATTCTCGATATTTTAGAATTAAAAATACTAAGACATTTCACCCATGCAATATCTCCATTGTAGTCAGCAATTTCTTTATATAATTGTACACAGCAAGACTGTCGATAAAAGGAGACACATACAAATTGAATAAATGTAATTATTTGTATTACATATATATACATATATAATTCTGTATTATTTACTTGTAGTATTGAGTGCTGATGTTTACTGAGGTAAGGTTCTGCAACACTTAAGACATTCCATGTTTCTTTTTCAAGAAGACTTAAGTTTTTCACGGTTGCGCCCAGCGATGAAAGTAATTCCTTTTGTAATTTGTAAGTTTGAGTGAATTTATAAATATTCTCGGTACTCTTGTTATAACTTTCCTTCGCCGATGCACTCAAGAATTTTGAAAGTGCTGGTAAGATTTGCCTAAAAGTAGTTAATCGTTTTATAGAAAAATTGAGTAGATGAAAATTCAAAATTGTTAAAAAAATTTTAAAATTGAAGATGTCGATCTACTTCTCCACTAATAAAATTATTAAGAGAAGAAATAACATTCAATTTGGTTTCAATTCCTTGCAATCGATGTAAAATCCAATCGCCCAACCAATTTTATTACTCATTAATTGCTAGACTGCAGATCTATATGCAAAATAAAACTGTTCTACCTGAATTGCAACAAACTGGAGTGAAATAAATTTTTTTTTCTTTCTTAGTATGTTCAATAGGTTGAAAACAATATAAAAGTATTTTTAAATTCGTTTAATGTTTTTACTGATTTAAATTACACCTACTCATTTTTGTTATAAATGCATAAAATCCGCTGTCTATTAATTACTCGTACGATGAAGGGAATAAGAAAACTTACTTGAGAGTTCTAGATCTAATGAAATCTTTCGAAACATGACCAAGGGTATTCAACAATTGCCACGCTCGATTGATAATCAAGAGATTTTCATCTTGAAATCGATCTACTAACGGGTGCCACATCAAATGTACTATCGGTAACAATTGATTCTCCCATTCAGCTAAAATTTCAAGACCCTCTTGTAACGTTGACATTGCGAGTAGCGATTTTTCTACTTCCTTGGACGAGAGGAAATGTAAACAATGTTGCATCACATCTCTGATCATTTTTATATATGGGGGTAAATCTTGAGTTTCTGGAATGTTTTACGATTAACCGTATCTGAATGAAAAATTACGAATTGATTTGAATTTTTACCTTCGTCCTCCTTCGTGATATCTGCTCGACAGTCTTCATCTTCCAACACTTCCTCTTCCAATACTTCCTCTTCCAGATTCGTATCCGCAGGAGGTGCTCTTATTTCTTCCTCAATTTCTTTTTTCGCTATATAGTACTCTACCAGAGAGTGAATAATTTTTGAAGATTTCGTTTCAGCGATATCACTCTGTTTCTGTGGCCTTGTCGAAGCATGCTGAATGTTAGCCATTCTTTTAATGCATATTACAAATGTCAAAAAAACTTTTAAAAACGCGATCGAGTTTTTCTGTTGGAAACTGTTTTTCAATTGCAAAAGAACGTCTTCCACAATTTCTTTCAAACAAGGCAATACGTCTATTGTACTATACTTCATGACAACACCGATAACGTCCAGTACGCCTGGATTACGTTCTACCCGGCGCAGTTTTACTGTTACGTGGTATGAAAAGTAGTCTACATTTGTGCGTAGTAGATCACCGACTGTATCGTACTGCAGAGATTTTGCGATCACCTCAAGAGTTTCGGTCCCAACAAAACTAATCAAACTGTGCCTGCTACCTAGAAATAAAACAATTATATTATCCAGAGTCTACCTATTATTTTTACCTAGTAGAGATCAAAGAAGATTACCTGCACTTTCAATTATTAAGTATAACGTCTTAAGAAGATATCTATCGTAGTCTCGTTTCAAGTTTCGAGCAACTAGTCCCAGTCCTTCTAATAATTGGCAACGTTGCACCACATTAGCTTGAGCGATACCTAAAGGTACATCCTTAGAGCATTCGATAGGTGGATACCAATGCTCAGGATTTATATAAAAATAGATAACGTCTTTGTAGACTGACAAAATCGAAGAATCTTTCACTGGAACTAAAATTTACAATCAACAAACAATATTAATTCGTATCATTCTTATAAGTAAATGGACACGTACAATTTAAAGCAGTGGACGAATTAAGAAGATTTAAGGACATCAGTGTATTAATTTCAGCTTAATAAGACAATTAAAAGAAGTAAAAAATTTCTATTTGGCTCCTGTGTTTTGCAATCGAGGCAAGCATTTTTTATTTTGCATAAAGATCTGCAGTGTACTTATAAGAAAGAATAGAAAAATATTGTATATTATTTACCGTTTATTATCCAGTTTAGTAACAAGAACAATTCTTTCTTATGTTGTGGAACTTCGAGGATAAGGCCAAAAATGGTATCAACCAAAATTCTGAGATCACCAAATTGCCCAAGGTATTTACATATTATCACGACTTTCTCTTCGCAAGAACTGTTCTGAATGAATTTAAATCTTCTCCATAAGTACGATCCATGAGAATAAGCTGGATCTTCCAAGTCCTTGACATTCGCAGTCTGCAGAAGGGATATACTGCTGCAGTCTATTTCAGACACGTACACGAGTGCTAATATCAATCTTCGAATATGTGGCGAAGACATCATGATGCACGGTAGTCTTTGTTTTCCGAGAAGCTTCAAGTAACCCGCGATTTGATTCAAACAAGATAACTGATCGTTATCATCTGAAACACAAGCAATCTGTAATGGTTTTTCCGACTGAAGAAACATTGTAATCGAGCATAAAACATAAAAATCGTACCAAACCTCCTGATGATCCTAGGTAACTTTGTGAGCAAGTTATAAAAATGTTCTTCCAGTAATTCCACCAACGGCCGCATATTTTTGTTTTGCATATGGTTTACGCTAATTGTATTCAATGTTTTCTCAGCTTCCTCTTGAATTTCTGGAAATTCATCTTCGGATAGAGATATTAGATACTCGATTAATAACATAACATTTGGTTTCATGTTCCTGTGTAAAAAGTTGATACTTGTTCATTTTAGATATTGTTTGTAAAACAATATATAATACATACATAGATACGAAACAACGCTATTCACCTAGGACATGTGGCAAGCAATAAATAAATCGTGTCGATTAATTCCTTTCTAACTTTGTGATGAGAATGCTTTTTCAATACGTCTAACTGTTGCACCAGTACATTCAGTTTTCTCGCACTAGCATTTAACCATTCTTTATTTCTTGTCGCACTTTGAAGATGTACAGAGTCTATTATTTGTGGCGAACTCTTCGAAGGATCGTCAAGCAAGTTAACATTCGGTTTCATAAGAGCATCTAACAAAGGCTCGGTATCCTCTTCCAGTGTATCTTTCATTACAAGTGAGATTACTCTCCCCCATGCTCTTAATGCCAGCTAAAATTTTATATTCTCATCAAAGTTAAATATATTTGTTAATATTTAATCTTTCAACCTTCCATTTTACATTACCGTTGTCAGTTTATACCCTTGTATCTCGCCACCTATAGCTATCTCCTGCAATCCGCTTGCAATACCAGGTAGAAACAACATGATAACTTCTGCTACTTGATCTTGTAGTATAATATCAGACCTATCAGATTCGTCGTCAACTTGGCACAGAGCCATTACTGTCTCCACTGCTCTCAATCTATACATTTATTAGACACGATCTTACATATTAACAAATGCAATAATAGATTGACTAAACAATTGATAAATAAAGAGGATTTTGTTTATATATTTACCTGAGTGAGTTTGACCTTTCCACTCTGCCTATTGTTATAGATAATAATATTCCTTGACCCACCTTGGAAACATTCTTTCTTACGTACAGCGATTCTATAACTTCTGTGAAACACGAATGTATCAAGGTCTTAATGGTTAAGAGAACAGCTGCTTTCAGTTCTTCATGACCTGTGATCACTAAAAAATCAAATTCTCTGCATTAAATAATTTTATTTGAGAGAATAACTTCTCGAACGCGAGACGATGCACGAATAATCTTAAATATTATCATTAGTGGACTTTAGATGTTTATGCAAAAATAAAAAGTTTATGCATCAACTGCAATATGCAGGAGCTAAATATAAATTGATATTCTTCATTAATAATTTTATTGTGGTGAAAATAATATATTAATAGTCTTAAAGTCTTTTAATATTTTCAATGTTTTAAATCGCACTTGCTCATTTTCGTTATAAATTCATAAACTCTGGAGTCTAATAGTTAGACTCAAAGATCCATAGTCTAATTATCATACTTACCCATGCTTGGTTGAGTTTGATCGTAGATTTGTATCAACAGACAGGAATATAATTTATTAAAATACTCCAATTTGGATATCTTCGCTCTCAATAGTATTGCCTGCATTGTCTTCACTAATTCTTCTTTTACATCTTTCCTTTAAGATATTGAAATTTGTAGAAAGAGGAAATTTAACAATAATTTATACATAGAATTACTACATGGCAAGTAACGATATTTACCTTAACGATTCATTCGGTAAATGAGTAATTAAAGGAAATAAAATATATTCTAGTAAATCTTGAATAACTTTGTCAGAAATTCTTGTAAGAGCAGCCGCAACATTACGTGCATTGTTTACATTTGGATTTTTCATTAAGCAATCGCACAATGGCTTTAAAACCGTAAATGCTTCTTGTATATGATGGCGTTCCATTTTTATTCTTAATAACAACAGAAAACAATAATATACATATGAATATTATATGTAAACAGTTATAAACAGTAGTAAACAGTAGTAAACATTGTGTGGAGAGAAGCGCTCCTGTTTACTGATTTTTAAGCCGTCAGATAGCGCCCAGAGTCGTCTCTGGGTTTTTCGTGGCAGATTTAAATTGTTTCTACGTACATAATACTAAAAATCTGTATTATGGACAAACAAAATCGGTGCACACACACATATTATTTTTGCAGATAATCTTCATCAACTACAACACATTTTTAATAATATTCCACTGGGGGAAGGATACCCATGGTTTAGGGCGCTTGCTATTTCCATATTCTGTTCTTCAATGTTGTATGTATTCTATTCTCGGTTCCACACTCTATCGAGGACTATCGATAGTTGACACCATCGATAGTTTCCGATAGTTGATAGTCCACCAGTGATGGTGTGCAATATATTGGGGGGTTGGAACTGGTTGGAACGAAAATTCGTAGCGTTTGTAAATTAAAATTGAAAGCTAAAATTCAGATATTTATTCATAGATTTATTCAATAACATATTTTCGATTCTGGAATTTATAAACGCTACGAACTTTTTTTCCAACCCAATATTTTCCTGTCATTTGGGTACTATGTATATGGAATAAAATAGATTTGTACTTTGTATAAAAAAACATTTATTTGTATCAATTTTTGTACATTTGGAATTCAAATATGTAAACAAAACAATCTATTTATAATAATTTTGGATTCGATCCTGTAGACCACCCTGGTTTGATCTGAAACGAAAAAATAGATAAGTTTAGTAAAAATTGATTTTTGAATTTATACCACGTGAATGTCAAAACTGATACCTACATTTCCTGAAGAATCCATGATATTCGTTTCCTATGTTGCATAAATGTTTCCTTGCGATGGGTCAGGTATAGACTCATCAGTAAGGCTATTGTGTAACCTGCTGCTACAGAGAACTCTACCTAATTGCATGCACGAAGCTAAGGGAACCATATTGAAAACCCTAGTCTAAGCTCTGACAGTATGCTATTCTATCCCAATATATACAAAACGGAATGAGACCTAGCGAGAAAACTAAGTACATGTCGCTGGCTATCTGGTAGCAGATTCTAAAGGTTTATACCTGCGTTTTATAAAATTTGATTTTGTTGAAACTGATAGCGATAGAATATCGTTATAAAAATATTTAATAGCTTCTCATTAATTGTAAAAGTCTTTGTTTCCACCGAGTGTAAAACTGCATGTTATGTTTATTGAGCTTTTCAATTTGGTTCTATTATTTAAAACAAAGGAGCAGTATTTCATTCAAATATTTGACCAATATCGATAATAATTAAAAATTTTTTTATTTTGCATGAAGATTGCAGTTTAGTAATAATATAATGGACATAAATTATGACGAAACTTCTGAAAACCGGTCAAGCCCGATTCGGCTGAAATTTTGTATAAAAATTATGTTTACGACGTTGATGAGTATTATATTGCATATGAAAAGAAAACGGAATATTTATATATAATACATATTGCCATAAAAAATTATACATATGTAAAAAAACAGTAAATACATATTTGAACAATTCTTAAGGTGACTAGACTACAACATTAAAAGAAATTATTTGTTTAGTTTATATACGACTTACACAGGATTACATGTATAATTCTTTTTCCTTATTCGAGTTTCTATCTCATATACATTTTATTTTATTTCTATTACATATATATCTTTTGTTTTTGCTTCTTTTTAATTTTCTAACTACTATTCGCATTTGTGTGTACAGATCGCTCCGATTCATTTTCATGAATTTTTACACGTAAGTAATCAAAATTGGTTTATAAGTTTCTCTAATTATTTTTTTGTATGTGCTACTTTCTTCCCTTTTATATTATTTATAATATATTATTCAATACTTATCTTAATCTTACTGTCTATTTGATTTCTGGTTTCTCTTCATAAGTTATTAAACTATGTTTTTCTTTTACATAAATTACATACGTAAGCAGTTACAACTTATTTGATGTCGAAACAATTCGTTAGTGTTGCACAAATTTGAAAGTTTCTTCAAAAATTGTAATTTTACAATCATTACAATGCCAATATCACAATGTTATATATCTTGTATATTCTCCTTTTCCTTGTAATTTCATTTGTGGGAGAGGGAGTCGATTTATTCGAAATGATGAAAACCTTTAATCTTTAAAATTGTCAATTAATAACAACAGCTATGTAACGATTTTCATCATTGATCAATGATCCGTTCAAAATCAACGTTCTAATCGTAAAATCCTAACTTGTTCGAACATAAACGCATATCATACATATAGAAATTCCTATCGGTCTAAATGACCGATATTTTGCGTAAATTTTCTAATAAGTGATCACTTTTTCGTTTATGCAAGAGCGCCAATAGTATTGTGAAAAACGGAATCTGAGCAACACTTACTAATTAAGACTTGGATTCTGCACAATATCCCACTGAACTTCGATTCTCGGCCATTTCGTTTGCAGTACCGACAACATAGGATTACTTTCCAAAATACCTTTTATGGTGCATTCTAATAAAACTGCTTGTCCCTTACGATAAATCACTTTACTCCCCTCGTTGCTACGCCGAAGACCATTGTAATGGTATAAAGGAAATATGTCGGGACAACTTTGCGATTCTTCTGGGAAGAATTCATCCATGAAAGAGGAACGCAGAATAATTCCCAAATTTTCGCTGTCCAGTTTCTTCCTCATTATGTAGACGCTGCAAAAGAGAATCAATTCGGTAACAAATAGAACTAGAATCATATGTTAACCCTTTGCACTCCGAATTATTTTTCAATTTTGTTGCCAAAAAATTCCCGACTATTACGTTGGCAAGAAAGTAATTTTGGTATTATAAGGTGAAAAAATAGAGCCCAATTTTTTTATTCAAGCAATAAACTTTAGTGAATAAGATATTTTCCCTTTTGTTCTATGATCTTTTGCCAAAAAGAATAAATAAGAAAATATTTTATTGATTAAAGTTCATCACTTGAATAAAGAAATTCGGTTTTATTTCATCTTAAAATACCGAAATTACTTCCTTGCCAACCCAGTGTTTTATTTGAAAATTATTTCAAAGGATAGTTCCTTCACTGTTACTTATTTTAAACCGTTGTGTTTACTAATTATATTAAATATAGTTCTCAAACTTTGCGTGTTGGCCACCCCTGTTCTAGAATGTACTGCATGAATCGTAGATATGCAGATACGTAATATAAATTACAATGCATGCACGATACTTACTATTCTGCATCTGCCACTAATCCAAGCTCAGCGAGAAGGTCTTGTAACAAATTGTCACGAATAAAATTGTTTCCTTCGTAATCAAATTTTCTAAATATTCTTTTCGCATGTTCCGCTAGCGTTTCAGGACTCACTAATCTCTTTTCAGTCGAAAAAAGCACAGTTAAATGTGTTTCCGAACCCAACACCCAAATAGGACTGAATGGAGACTTAAAAAATGTTCCCACTTCACAATAACCTAAATGTTCGAGGAGGGCGAGAAATCCTATAGGATTCTGCTTGTCTATGCCTCGCAATTCTGAAACAAGGAAATCATCAGTTGCAACTATTGTGTTCACCATGTTTGTTTAACTGTAGCATAAAATATTAGATCGTGGAGAAAAAGTTTTGTCGTATTTTAAAGCAAACACTTGAATCAATTTCTAAAAATATATATTAATATTATTATTCAATGATATAATTTCCATTATTTATAGCAATTCCTGTTTTCCCAATGACTCGCTAACAACATATGTTTTTAATTTACAAGAAAAATTACCTGCTTATTTAAAACACCACAGAACTTTCCCTCCAACCTAATAATTGAAATAAATCAAATAAATATCTTACTGAGATCTCCAATGGTTTGATCGTAGTCCCATACGTGGCTGACTGCCCTTCCAGTGAGCATTAAATTTATAAGGCTCTGACTCCCATAACCATATGTTGGATCGATCATCGATTCTAAAGGGTCCGACATTTCGCCACGAACTTCTGGCACACCTTTCGTAAGAATTACACTATACAAAAGCAGTAAGACACCGTATCGTCGTTTTAATGTGTCCAACCTCTGTATGAGGAATTCCTCCACCTGCTCCGAGAAATTTGTTGTAAATAACCTAGGGAAAAAATGAACATTTTTGTAAAATTTTCACCAATAAATACTGTTAGATACATTTGCTGTAACCTTCAATACGTTAACAATAGAATAGTAGAAATAATTAGATTACCTCAAATGAGAATGGAAATCGTCTGAATTTACACCCTTATATTCTTCGTCCGATTCCCTTGGCAATGTTTTCTCATTCATTTGGTCATGTTTTTTTCTATCTGAATTTATTCCTTCCTCTTCTTTGTGGATCTCAGACGCGTTTTCAAACAATCTACAGTTTTCTTCGTTTTCTTCATTCGGAAATTTACAATTCATATACACAATAGAAAACTTTGGAACTTTTTCTCCTGCAGCTTGCTTTAGAATTTCGACAGCTGCTCGAACAAGAAATTGATAGCACTTATGCGAGCTTATACTTCTCCAGGTAGAAATATCAGCCTCCGACAGTAATTGTTTTAAAATGAAAGCTTGAACAGGAGCTAGAACCGCACATGGTCCACCTTCTGCTTGTATCAATGCCGTTGGTTCGTCCGGACTAAAGTACAACCCTGAAATGAATCGACATTCGTTTTAATAACAATACTTTTATTCTAATTTTCTTTATAATTAATATTATTCATTTTATCGTATGTACACAAGCTCAAATGGAATTTCAATTATCGCGAACAATATCACGTAAAATTATGATATTTTTCTATGTCATGTTAAAGATGAGATTTCGTTTAGAGAAACATTTATTGTCCAAAATAAATTTCACTAAAAATCGGAAGGAATTCGAGACTTTTGTACAGCTTCACAATATTTACAATTTACATTTTTTTCTTTCAGAGTTAACGAATAAATTGTACCCATGTAATGACAACTGACTGACCAATTACATTTCATTGATTAAAATTATAAAAGCATAATTGAAAGATGTCGTAAAATATCGGGTGTTCATATAGTATTTGACAGCAAACTTACCCTGTGCCCAACGTTTGAAAACCTCTTCTTTAACATTAGTACCCCAAAGAAGTGTTTTAATAGAACGTAAAACCTCTTCATCGTTCTGAGTAACACTTTCAGCCATTCTCCACGTTTTTGGTTGATCAACAAAACATAAAAACGTACCACAAATATATAATTTATTTCAATGTAATCATACTATTATTTTCAGAGCTATAACAAATTCGATAATTTATACGTCTTTAAATATTTTAACTACTCTTGTATAACCTGTTTCACGAATGAGATAAATACCAAGTACGTCGCCATTTTGAATAAGACCATAGTTCATGAAAATTTTAGTTCGCCGTCAAATTCGTGTCACAGAATACAGTTTGTGTTCTGTGTTCGTATTCTAATCGCATTCTGATCACAGAATGCTTTGTGAATCTGCCTTTTTTGTCCTCTGAACAGCACAAACTTTCGACATCTCCTCTCCGTTTCTTTCGGCCAATGAAAAAGAACAGATGCCCTCTGCTAAGCGCTGATTCGTCGATGGTCCGTTCTTACTTTTTTCGCGTTCCTGCTACTTTCCAAGAAAATAGAAATATATGATCGGTATTTCAGAACATGAGACACGAAGTCCCATAACATGATAGGTCTATCCTTCTACCTAGTCGATGGCCCACGTTTAGCATAGAACAGAACCTACACTATCTGTAAGGCAATGGAAAACATTTCTGTTCGGCAATTTTCCAACCAATCGGCGAAGTCCGGAAGGAAAACGGACCAATCGAACGTGGTGTAAACTTGACCCTAAAAGGAAATAAGAATGCTAGGCGTCGCTGATGATCGGGATTATTATTATTATTATTAGTCACACGCGGAGCTCTTGGTAACTATACTTTTATTGGTCGCCGGAAATTTTCGATCGTCGTTCTGTTATAATATTTTGCAAACGAGAAAAAGAATTGATAGAAAATGTCGACGGTAGCGAGTCCTTTAGCCGTAGGTGGTGTTCGGCAATCTGGAGCACCTGTGCGAACACAAAACGGTATGTTTGCGTTGTGCAAAAATTTGGTTATAATATACAGTATTTCAATTTATCGGCGTTTATTCTAGACAGGATCTTTCTAGACGATTCTCATCGAATTCACTATCTCCGAATTACAAACCATTAAACACCGTTATTATTCAATAATCCACATGTACAATTAGACATTTACATTTCTCGGTACATGTGGCTTGCATACTTTAGATATTCTTACTTCATGCGTGAAATCAATTTCGAGAAGTAGTATAATGATTTATTATTAATGAAGCAATGCTCGATATAATTTGTTAATATATTTTGTTCTTTCACAGTGATGGCTGCTTGTGCCATCGCCAACGTAGTGAAGACCTCGTTGGGACCTGTTGGCTTGGACAAAATGCTTGTAGATGACATTGGTGTAAGTATTTCAAATAACAGTTTATAATATGTACGTTCTCTAAAACGTATGTTTCGAAATAATGTTTAAGGATGTCACTGTTACCAACGATGGAGCAACTATCTTGCGTTTGCTCGAAGTCGAGCATCCAGCTGCAAGAGTATTAGTTGAACTTGCTCAGTTGCAAGACGAAGAAGTTGGGGATGGCACCACATCAGTCGTAAGATTATTCTGAATTGATTCTGAGAAATATATTAGGTCGTAGAGAAAGTTCTGTCGTATTTTAAGTAAGTAGATAATTCTGCTTATAAATGAAAAAACACACGATGGCAAGTTGTTAGAAATAATGGAAATTATATGATTGCATAATATTAAACATATATTTTTGTAAATTGATTCGAATTTTTTCTTCAAAATACGACAGAACTTTCCCTTCAACCTAATATTAGGTTGGTGCGAAAGTTCGTGCTCGATTTTCTATTAAAATACTGTAGCAAAACTTTTGTTGAATAGGTGATCATTGCAGCAGAGCTGCTGAAAAATGCTGACGAGCTTGTGAAGCAAAAGATTCATCCAACCTCTGTAATTAGTGGCTACAGACTCGCTTGCAAGTAAATATTTTCTGCTTCCGTATATAATAGAAGTGTGTGAAATAATTTGCTAATTTATTCGTTTATATTTCAGAGAAGCTTGCAAATACATTCAGGAACATTTAACAGTCACAGTTGAGGAACTTGGACGGGACTGCCTAGTTAACGTAGCTAAAACGTCCATGTCCAGCAAGATCATCGGCGCGTATCCTTTTTGTCGATCGATGGTTTTAATTAGTCAACGAATTTATTTCTTTGGGTATATACCTTCCTCGATACGACTTGAACGTTTACTAAGATACCAAATAGGCATTTCATGTTGATGATTTTTACCATCTAACCGGGAACATGCTTACGAATCGCGTTAACTGAGCATATTTCCTGATAGAAGATTATTAATTTGAAAATATCTCAGCTATTATTCATTTTAAGTCTCCCACTTTGTATAATACTTTTTTCTGCAGAATTTCATAATTTATCCGAATTCGAGAAAACAAATATCAGACATTCCATTTTTTTTTAAACTGAAGGCTACCCGCGTATCTCAATAAAACATGCAAAGTAATAAAAAACAAATTAGAGCACCGTATGTCCCCCAGGGAACCATGAAACTTTTGTTCGTAACATTTTTTCGTACAACAAATAACTTACGAGTTATGAGTCACGTTACGAGACACACCCTATACATCGTGTTCTGTATTGCAACGAGTAATTCTTCGGTGGGACTGACCGTGTCTCGAATAATCGTAAACATTATTCCTTAATGTATTCATAGTGATGCCGATTTCTTCGGGAACATGGTTGTGGACGCCGCAAATGCGGTAAAAGTGAATGACGGCAAAGGAGGATTCTTATATCCGATAAAAGCAGTGAACGTTTTGAAAGCTCACGGAAAGAGCGTTCGAGAATCTGTGCTGGTGCAAGGCTATGCGCTCAACTGCACCATAGCCTCCCAGGCTATGGCCAAAAGAATAGTAAATGCAAAAATCGCGTGTCTAGACTTTTCCTTGCAAAAGACAAAAATGAAGCTGGGTATTGAAGTATTGATTACAGACCCGGAAAAGCTTGAAGCAGTTCGCCAACGTGAAGCAGACATTACGAAGGAACGTATTCAAAAGATTCTTTCTGCTGGTACCAATGTTGTTCTTCTATCTGGAGGAATCGACGATCTTTGTCTGAAGGTACATTTTCATTGGAGAAACAATAACGTTTATTTTTATTTTAAACAATAATGGTTATTTTCTTTTATAGTACTTCATTGAAGCTAAGGCAATGGCTGTCCGAAGATGTAAAAAAGCAGACCTGAAGAGAATAGCTAAAGCCACAGGCGCGCAATTCCTTACTTCTCTGACCAATATGGAAGGGGACGAAAGCTTTGATGCCAGTTTTCTTGGAGAGGCGGCTGAAGTTGTCCAGGAAATAGTCTGCGACGATGAATTGATTCTTATCAAAGGGTATTCCTCGATTTAAAATATTGTTTTAGGGTACATCTGCAGTTAATGTTAATTAAAAGAAAATGATCTTGATATAATTTTTAACAGGCCGAAAGCAAGGACAGCAAGTTCCCTGATCTTACGTGGGCCTAATGACTACTACTGCGACGAGATGGAACGTTCTGTACACGACGCGTTATGCGCTGTTAAGCGAGTATTAGAAAGCAAATGCGTCGTTGCAGGCGGTGGTTGCGCCGAAGCAGCCCTTTCGATATATTTAGAAAACTTTGCAACGTCTCTCGTAAGTTAATTTGTTAAGTGGCTCAGATTTGCACAGATTTTTTATATTATTTCTAACAACCCTGGGGGGTGCAACCATAGCGAACAGCCATATACACGTGCAAGAGGAGTCTCCCGTCTTAAAAATGATCTTAAATTCATTTGCTATTGTCCTTTCAGAGTTCTCGAGAACAACTAGCGATCGCTGAATTCGCGAGATCGCTCTTGGTTATACCGAAGACGTTAGCAGTCAACGCAGCACAGGATGCTACCGAACTTGTAGCGAAATTACGTGCTTATCACAATTCCAGCCAAACGAAAGCAGATCTTGCTGACCTAAAATGGTATTGTTTCTAATCATGATAGTAATGGGTCATTGCATGTTAAATCGGTCACTTTTTAACGTCACCATCCACGATTTTGTTCGAAATGTGAAATTAGGGGGTGTTCATCATTTTGCCGGTTTAGAATTTGTTTAGAAATAACAGACCTTCGAATTTTTTCCCATTTTGGCGTAAACGGGCCTCGCTTGCGAATTTTTATCTTGGGAACTGTTTGTTCGATTGAGCTATATTTTCTTTTTCTTTATTCAGAAAGGATTGGGCTATTCTAAAATCATTTTTTCAACCTCGATAATTAACGTTATAATGTCGAAAAATGTAAACAAATTTCACCTGGACTACAACGTATCTCGATCACAACAAAATCGTCGATGATGACGTGAAAAAGTGATCGATTTGTTAAGCTAAGGGGGTATTCTTGTTCCTAAAAATTTCATTAGAAATTACAATTTAACACTTGTACTTTTAACAGGGTTGGTCTTGACCTACTCGAGGGCACTATCAAGGATAACAAGAAAGCCGGTGTGCTAGAGCCAGCCATTTCCAAAATAAAGTCTCTGAAATTCGCCACAGAAGCAGCGATAACTATTCTCAGAATCGACGATATGATCAAGCTGGATCCAGATCGCACTAAAGATAAATCGTATCGCGAAGCGATGGAAGCCGGTGAACTCGAAGAATAAAATTAAGTTGCATTTACGTTCATTATTTGTCGTACGCTTTGTCGCGAGAGGCCGAAGGTTTAAATTAATTTTTCTGATAACTATCGTTTCACAATAATAAGTAAGCGACACATTACACATTAATGTTCAGATTTGTATTGCATATTGTGCTAGATCTTAAAAATAAATCTGCCGATAACGAATCAAATAAAAGCTTTTACATATAAAGAGATTTTGTTTATATTTTCTTTTTATATATTCCATGAAAATAACGTGAAGATATATGTGTGAACGCATCTTTCAAGTAATTTATTTAATAATCGTTCAATTAATCGTATAGTTAGCTTATAAATACTTTTCTCAAGTTTAAAGTGCAACATTTCGTTTGGATCAAGAAAAATTGCACCTTACGAAATGAAATGTTTTAACATTGATTCAATAACAATCTTGAATGGTGTCAATTTAATAGTCTTATAACATACATAACAAAATTCACAAAAAAATATGTACGTAGGAAGAAAATTAATTATAAATTAAACTATTCTATATAGTGTGTGACTCTAAAAAAGACAAATATATTAGTACAGTGAATAATGTTCTTGTCTTAGGAAACGTATTCAATTTATCGTCGTAAAAATACGCGCTTCATGACGAGCAAACGTGTACGTATAAAATTAAATATTTTTGAGAAGTCTTGAAAAATTAAAAATAAGAAAGATTCGGACAATTAGCAAGTTAACAGTTTATTAATGGAAAATAATGGATTAACATTTTTAAGTATTATGTGATATGTACTTTAGGGTTTAAGTTGTTTTTTTAAACAGATTATTTCAGAAACGTTTCTTTTATTTTATAAACAATTGTGTGTATGTGGTGTGTGTGTGTGTATGCATGCGAGTGTGTGTGTGTGTGTGTATGTATGTGTTGATTAATGGATCATGGACCTATTTACAATCAGGCATTTCACAGATGTTATAGCAGTCGACTTTTTTGTTTCATCGTACACCTTTGCTGGTGTATATATACATATATATAGATATATATATATGTAATGATAGCGTATATGTTTACTGTGCATGTATATTTACAATGCAATATGATTGCTCTCGAGAAAATTTTTTGACATGTCAATTTGATAAAATATAGCACTTCTTTTTTATAATATGATTTATCAACATTTCCGCATCCCCATGAGGCAGAGATACATATATAACAATAAATTATTGAACATTATTTTTCTCGTGGTCAGACTAATTAAATGACGAACCACAATCTTATTTTCTTTAGAGAAAATAGCATGGTCAAACAATTTTTCATCTTTTCCTTTTTTACACGATTAGTACATATTCTCGTCGAGGTTATAATGAAAAACTGTGTGATAAGAAAAATTGAAACAGTAAAATTGAAAAACTATCACGTCATCGTTCTTTGGAATGTCATGCATAATTTAAGTATAAATTATGGTAGATTATAAATTTTTCAGCGATATTTATACGAAAAAAAAATAACTATACATATCATGTCGAGTGTACACGAGAAGTTATGAAGGTATTTAGTATACGAAAAGAAAATAACTTAATCACGTTGATACTCCTAAAGTATGACTGCAATACGTTAAAAGTATTATCCATAAAATATTCTCCTGATTCTTCCATTAATAATTGTTTACGGTATCAATGATTCTCTGTAAGTACGCTAAAATAAGAAAATGATATTGTGGGTCGAGCCTTTCGTAAATTTCGAAAATAAAGAACACATATATAGTTTACAACGATACATGATCTCATTTTTATGAAGTTCGTTAGCAAATTCAGTATTTTTTTATTATTAAATTTCATAAATCATTTTAGAAGATTATTAGTGAATTTTGGACCATCCTGCAGTACGGACTCAAGAACCTTTTTTTTTCTTTTGTAAATAGTAAGATATAAAATATGTTTTCACTACACGTTAATATTTATATACAAACCCTGTTCGGATTGATAATTAATTTAATGAAGACAATTGATCTTTTTCTTTTCATTTTCCTATGCAGAAGTAAAAAATTATGTATCTTTCAATAGTAAATTTTTATACATATAATTGAATCTTTTTTTTTTTTTTCTTTAGCGCGTTAGAAATTGCGGAAGGTCCAAAATAATTCTGCCCTGATTTATACAAAACGTATACAATTCCTCGATCAGGAATCAAAAACTCGATTTACAAAACTCTGTTTTTGCCTTAATTAGATGTTCCACGTTTCTGTCAGCGGTTTCGTACATTATTTTACAATTTATCTATCAAAAGAGCCTAGATAAATCGCTTCGTTTCTTTTCCTATACTGCTCTGAGCTACATACTACAGTAAATCCTCTATAAACGCAAAAGTCTCGGAGAGATTCGTTTCATTTATCGTAAACGGACACTATTCTTTTGAGCTTCAAAGACCGAGCCGAACGTAGAAAAGGACAGCGCGTGTAAAGAGACTGCGCGAGGCCGAAGCGACTGCGACTCTCCGCGTTTCTTTCTTTCCCATACGCTGTCCTTCCTTGCGCCCGAAACGTTCATCGTCTATTAAACCACTAAATACAGT
Organism: Lasioglossum figueresi; assembly: GCA_028455805.1. Lineage (NCBI taxonomy): Eukaryota > Metazoa > Arthropoda > Insecta > Hymenoptera > Halictidae > Lasioglossum > Lasioglossum figueresi. The sequence goes on along the minus strand of CM052199.1, from coordinate 6,175,690 downwards.
TGAAATTATATCGTGTTTGGTATCATTTTTATCAGAAAAATGTCACAATATATTAGCGAAAATTTCATGAAAAAATAAGTAATAATATAAAAAATTTTATAATACTATTACATTGTGGGGACGCACGGGCCTTTGAACTGTGCCGACGACTGCGACTCTCCGCGTCATATTAGTAGTGGTTCACACCAATATACCCCAGCCGAGATCAAATTACTACAGTAGAGGCGAAATTTTTTTGCGTTTATCATGTACGGCCTTTCTGCGTTTATAGAGGATTTACTGTACAATCTTTTTTCCTCTTCCTTCATTACCGTTAGTAGTAAACATAAGGTACGGAATACCTAATACTCTTATAATGCAGGATTCTCGAATTTTGGTCCTTTATTGACTACAATTTCCGCGTACGGGCATTCTTGATAGAGTTCTGTTACTTGGAATTTTTTAAGGACTAACAGAGTATAGAACTTTTGTGCAACCTGGAACAGAAACATCGTTAAGAATATAAACGTATAGAATTTATAAATTATATTTATCAATCATATTTATAAATACACACCTGTTTGCGGTTATTTTTGTATGCCATTTCTGATAACGTCAACTTATCTTTGGTTTCCAGTTTGTTCTTAATAACATGATACATATGTGCTGCTCTCTTATTAAGAACTCGTTCTTCGAACTGTTCGTACGTTTCATCTACTTGCTGTTCTTCTTGCTGTGAAACATAATCAAAACGTTACAACGAATGTCTCATAGTTTTATACCCGTATCAACGTCTTCGGTCGAACAATCGAAAACAAAAATCGCGCGATGGACGGGCTCTTAAACAGGGCTTGAAACGGTTCCGAAAACAACTGTTTAAACCTGTTATATTATGTGCATTGTTTCTCTGAATGTATAACAGTTCAATATTGCATAATATACCAACAGACAATGATTGCCCATGTTAATAATCACAATAAGAGGCAACAACCAGTTTTCAAGCCCTGGTTTTAATGAATGTTTAGTATAAAATCTACATACAGGTCCCACAGATGGTGGGAACTCATAGTCCTCGTGATTCCATGGTGTCGCTGGTCCTCTTTCGGACATGGCTGGTGTTGTGGGAGCTGGTGGATGTTCGTCGTATCCCAAGTATGGTACAATAGGTTGAGCCTGTTACAAATATCGTAGTTAAGACGACTATTCCGATGCTGCGATCGAACCACATATCTGTGGTTGTTTTATTATTTCTTTGAGTCTTTCGAATTTATTTTCACGACTTTTTTTCTGGCAAATACGTAAATCCTATACACAAAGAGAAGCTGTGGGAAGGAATGGAAAGAAGAGTGCGTAGTAACGAAGAATGACGATTATTAACCTGATCGTAGCCCATATTCTCCATTTGAGGCATTTCGGTAGACGGTGCAACAGGGAGTTCTGGTTCTGCTGGTGTAGGCGGTACAATTGGTTCCTCGGGTGGAACAGTGGTTTCAGTTGGAGGTATTTCGGCTACGAGCGGTGAAATCGAAGGTACTTCAGAAGGTACTGGCGGAACCATTTCTGCTTCTTCGACAGGAGGCACTATACCGCTGATTTCGGAAACTGATTCGGTTGGCAAAGATACTTCGGGAAGAGGAATCGGCGATTCCGCTAGAGGTGGGGCAGCTATACTCGGGACGTCCACAGCTTCGGCTGTTATTTCTACTGGTGGAGGTGCTGGTGCTGGAGGTGGTGGCCTTACCTGAAAACGGGAAACGTAATCCATCAATAATGAAACCAATTGTCAGGTCGTTAAGCATGAAACTTGACAAATAAAACACAAATTTCAAACACATTTGTCAAGTTTTATGCATAATGATCTGATAAAACCGGAATAAACCTCTTGTACCCATTGCTAGACAAAAACCATTCAATTGTAGTCGTATTAGGTAAATCAAAAACACATGGTTGCTAGCGAATCATTGTTACAAATAATGGAAATTATATCATTGAATATAATTGATGATTGATATTTTTATAAAGTCATTCAAATGTTTTCTTTAAGATATACGACAGAACTTCCCCTCGAATCTAATATTTCTAATTGGCGTCGTTATTTCCGTTGATTATAGCTTAGTTATCTAGGGTTGAAAACAGATAATAAATAAATGCAACGCACCTCTTCCTCGAACGGCATCTTTCGTTTCCTGGACAAACGTTTACTTAAAATACTTTGTTCGAACGAATCTGTTTCTACGGCCTCCCTCATCTGTTCCAAAGGCATGACTTCCTCCTCGCCTACTAGACGTCCAAAGTCCTCGTGATCGTAGGACTTGCTCGTAAGATGCCGTTGATAATTCTATTTTGATAACAAGTATATGCAATGAATAGACACTGCGGATGTTATGCATTTACAGGGTCTGTCCAGAAAGTAAGTTTCAGTTGTAAACATGAATCACCGAGAATTCAATTTCAAAAAGAGATCGTCGCCAACTGGGTGCTTCACCACGACAACGCGGGCCCAGCCACATCTACCTGCGAGTCCGCGAATATCTAGCAAAAAATAACATCACAACACTTCCTCAAACCCCGTACAGTCCTGACTTGTCTCCCGCCGACTTCAACTTGTTTCCAAAAATAAAAAATGTGCTAAATATGTTCAATAAATTTTTTTAAAAAATGTGATCGCAATAGTTTCCGGACAGATCCTGTATAACGAACACGAGAGTAGGTGCAATTTAATTTACCTTAAACAATACGCGTGCCGGAATCGGTCTTCCCGGTAGAGCGAACAATTTTTCAACTCCGCCGGTTTCTTTCCAATGCATTAGCCTTTTCGTTGGAGGAGCCAGGTCCAGTGTGGTTATGATATCACTAGTGTCTGATAATTGTGCTTTCATTTCTTCGCCAGAAATATTTTTCACCTCGTCAACGATCAGCTTGCGCTTACGCTTCGCTTTTGTGAACCCTGGAATTTCGGTAATATTCGGTTCAAAGTTGATAATATTACAATGACAATTGCGATAATTAAGAATCATTAAGAATTAACCTTTCAAAGCTGATGTATCAACCGGCGCAAGAGCAAAACTTTCTTCCTCGTCGTGTAACAATGTGGTTTGATCTTGTAGAGGCGGTGTCTCTTCGATAGCTTCCATTGGCCGCTCTTCGGGAATGGTTGATGGAGCAGGAGTAAAACGTCGACTTGCAACACTTATTCTTCCTTCGATTTCATCTCCCATCGTGATGGGAGAAGCGGGTCTGGAGTCGTCGCTGTTACATTTATATTTATTATAATTCCACAATTCAAAATATATAAAACTTTCGGGTTTCTCGCACACCTCTAGAAAAATAGTGAACGATAAACAAAATAGTTGATTACCTCATTCCCCCTAGGGGAGACGGAGGCCCCATTTCTTCCTCGGATTCTTCGTGGACCGAAGGTGCAGCTCCAGAAATCGCTGGCTCCTGCGGCTCTGTTACAGCACTAACTTCAGGTACGGATACTTCGCCCATCGGTGCTTCGTCGAATAAACCACCTTCGAACAGGCCACCAGCTAAAACGTAAAAAAAAAACAATGTACTAGGTTCATAACAGTAGTTTTCAAAACGCTTCGTAACATATACGATGTCCGAACTACTTACATATGATGTCCTGACCAAGATGTCCACCGAAACCATCATCCCTGATAGGCATGTCAATGTCCATGGCCTGTGCTGTTACCGATGGGCCTGGTACCGGTTCTTTTTCTTTCTGATCTAAAGTTGTTTCCATTCCTGGTCCATCGGTGAACAACATATGTGTCTGAAACATAAACATAAAGTGTCTTACAATGTTCGTTTCTAAAGAAATCAACAATATACACGTACCTGATCTAACGATGGTTCCACAGTACCAGTATGTCTTAACAACTCTGGTGGTTCCGCATCGAAACTCATATCACCGAATCCCTGATCGTGTGTAACTAAGGCCAAGCTGCCGTAATCTTCTCTCATAGTTATTTCCTCCGCTCTTGACTGGTTTAAGCTAAACTGTGCTTCGATATCTACATCTCTGGATCAACATACACGTTAAGAATACATACACAGTATACAATCGTCTAACTGTTTATATTTACTTTAATTCAGGCATCGCTGTATCAAAGTCGTGGAACACCTCGGGCAATGTTATAGCCGTTACAGCAGCTTCTCTGTGTTCTTCCGGTAAATCGACCATACCTGGCCTAAAAGCCATTTTGATTTTCACAAAAGCTTCATTACAATCGGCTAATAGATATTTAGCTTTCCGAGAGTATATGCGTACCACACCCAACAGTAAGTGACCAGATGTTCTCAATGCCATTTTTACCTGCGCAGAGAAAATGAGTAAGTGCAATTCAAAACAGTGAAAATATTAAAAAACTTTAAGAGTATGAATACATTATTTTCGCCACATCAAAATTATTAATGAAGAATATAAATTTATATTCTTCAGAGTCTAGTAATGAGATATGCCAGGTTTGTCCGCAGTGTGCGTGGTCTCGAAAGAGTGTTACAAATTTGTAAATATTCGTGTAAACGATAATAACGATTGTATATTAAAAGTGAGAAATACTTCGTGCGTACCTTCGGCTGTAAAATTCCGTCTACAGACTTTTCGATGTTCGTTTCAAATACATGAGCTTTCGTCAACTTCTTGTCCCAATGTGCAGCTAACCAAATACGGGCCAGCGGCCCCTTTTTGGCTAACACGAAATGTGCGTAAAACATTCTGAATTACGTGTTATCGTGCACTTCTGCGAAGAAAAACGATCGTGTTAAATAGAATACGGGAACAGCGCGCGATGCACTGTTTGTAAACAGAAATCTAAACATAAGGGTGAACGGAATACGGTATCGTTAATACAATTTCCCGTTAGCAACATGATGAAAAACCGGATGACGTATCAATCAGCAGGTGATATTAGCATCTTTTAACATTCGTAAATAGAGAAATCGAGTCCGTGGGACTCGAACGAAACGGTGGTTAGATCCTGCGATATCTTTCCTGATTTAGTAAAATGTCAACATCTTTGCATAAGATGGCGTTTCCGTCTGTGTGATTTTGGCGGTTACGCGTAAGCTTGTTGAATACGTAGCGCGTTTACCGTTATTTCGTTGCGGAACAATTTGGAATGGCGTCACGTTGATCGTAGTTACACCGCCAGTCTCATATTCCACGAAAAGAATCACATCTGCCCGCAATATTATTCAATCGTTAACGAGCACGACAACGTTTCTTTTGACCGCGTCTTCAGAACCATCCACAACTAGTTTCACCGAACGTTCTAAAACTCCCTCCATCGATGGCGGCAATTGTATTCATAAATCCACAAAAGTATACCTTAGCGATTTCACAATCATTCGTAGGTATATATATACATTCTCGTAATACTTTTTTATTTGTAGAATATTATTTCTTTATTTGAATGGTTTGAATAATAAACGATAAGAAATTAGAAATTGAAAATCATTTGTACGTGTAAGTACAGAGTGACCGAAAAATATTGTACTTCTTTCAAAGAAGCGATTATTAGGGTTATTTCGAGTAACTTTTTTCGTTTGTGAAAATCTTCTTCGCAGTTATTAACGAAAAACATGAACCAATCAGAACGCGGATACAGCACAGTATGGCGTTGGCATTGGCCGAGATGGAATCCGTTTACTAATAGCAGCGCGATGATTGGCTCGTGTTTTGGAAAAAGATACTTCAAATTTTACTTTGCGAATCTATACTGATTTACTAATTACTAAAGATAATTTACTAATATTAAATTACGAACACAGTTCATTCTCTCCGTTTTGTGTGTTCATCGTCAGAACATGTAACACAAAATACGAATAGTTTGATCATTCTTATCGATAATCGCAAATGAACTGAAGAATGTTCAATTAGACGTGTCAAATGGGCATGATTTTATAAGCCATTTTTGACAAAAATCAAGAATGACAATCTTGCCGTAACGGCGTAACGGTTTGGTTTTCAAGTTTCATTTACAAAGAACGTGGATTAGAAAGGTTCTCAACAATTTGAAAGCAAAACCGTTACAGGACGAATGACCTGTATAAATTTGTACATTGTATGTACATATTAGTTATTAATTGTTTATTTGTTGTTTAAATTTATATATTGTAACATAAATAAAATTAATACGCATTTGTAGGACACAATGATACATAATTCAAGAGCAACATAACTGCCACATCACGGAGTGTGTCTTTGCAATAGGGATGTTCGATTGTTCTTCAAGAATCGATTCTCCCGAAAGATCGAGGTGTGAAGAATCGATTCAAACGATCGATCGTTTCACCCAAAGAATCGATTTTCTGAAGAATCAAATGGGAAATCGGAATTGAACTCTGCAACATTTTCATTTTCTACTGTGTGTAATTTCTGTCACAACGCAGACAATTCTTATCTACTTTGTGAACAGAATATTAATTAAAAATCTCTATTACAATAATAAACATGTAACGCATTTTCTAATAGAATTTTTGAGTCTTTCTTATGTAATCCTGTAGATTTTGGTGAAAAAATTGCAAAAATTCAAGTTTCAATCCTAGGAGATCAGTGATTCAAAAGTTATATTTTCATTTTCAGCGTTTTTGACAGATAAGGGCGCCGCCATATTGGTCTGTGCTCAGACGTCGTCCAATCAGCGAGAAGGCGTCCTTACCTGTGAAGAACGTAGAAAATCGCAGAACTTTACTGCTTTACACACGCATGAATTTTGAACCGCCGATGTCACAGGGTCCCACGATTGAAATCTGGATTTTTCGCATTTTCACGTGAAAATCTACATGACTACGTAAGATAGAGTTTCTAAAAATGGATATCCTAAAGGCTGAGATATTGAAGAAGCGTAAACAATTGGAAGAGAGTAACGTTCTGGTAATTCCTATTTATAACAAACCTCATAAATTTTAATATTTCGTTCGATCAATTAAAGCGTTGTTAATATTCCAGCAAAACAACAAGAAGTATTTTAAGAGGAGCGATTTAATATTGAAAGACGCGAAAGTGAAGGAAGTTCAAAACAACAACGACGAGGATGTTAAAGTGAATACGAAGGAGCAACAAGAGGATTGTGTGACTGATGGTAGTTCCGAACACTTGACATTACCCAGACCCGAAGTGATTCGAAGGTTACGCGAGAGGGGTGAACCGATAATGATATACGGAGAGTCGGAAATCGAAGCGTTTAAGAGATTAAGGAAATGCGAGATTCTAGAGCCCGAAGTGAACAAGGTGTTTACATTTATTTACATTTACACCGTAGTACTGTAGTACTTATTGGACGGTATATAATATTAATTTGATATATGAATAACACGTTTTGAATTAAAGGGTTTTAGAAATGATTTCCAAGAAGCCATGGATCAAGTAGACCAGGCGTATTTGAATGAGTTACTAGCTTCTTCGAAGCCACAAAATCGTAATGGAAAAGGAGACGTGAATGTACCGGACGAGGGAGTTACTTACGAAGACTTGCAGAAGATGTCTATTAAATTGAACAAGGGCGACAGAGACTTTGACTTGAACGTGATTACACTGTTTATACAATTCTTAGTACAAATGTGGGGCATTCAATTAAACAGTAGAAGTACTGCAGAGAAGATGAGTACCAGAGGAAAAATGGCTAGCGCCACTTATGCTCAAACTAGAGAATACTTGAAGCCGCTTCTTAGGAAATTGAAGAACAGATCCTTGCCAGAGGACATTACCGATAGTTTAACAGATATAGTGAAACATTTACTCGAACGCAATTATATATTGGTAAATAGACAAGTAAGAATGCTATTTCAGTTTAGCAAAACAGAATTCAATGAGAATAATTTGTTTCAGGCAAGCGACGCGTATTTACAGATGGCTATAGGGAATTCTCCGTGGCCTATAGGAGTAACTATGGTTGGTATTCACGCGCGTACTGGAAGAGAAAAAATTTTTTCTAAAAATGTCGCGCATGTAATGAACGATGAAACGCAAAGAAAATATATTCAAGCATTGAAAAGGTTGATGACTAAGTGCCAAGAGTATTATCCAACAGACCCATCTCGCTGTGTGGAATATTCGAAGGCGTAATGTTTATATGTAAACAATATGTAAATAAACCATAATGTGTAAAGAATATGTGAATAAAACACTAAGTTTATTTCTACCATTGAGTTACAGTTGCATCGTTGCGTATTTAAGTAATATCGCGCGTTTCAGTCTCTACAGATAACAATCTCATTCTCGTAAAATTTCGAGACTATCCTTAAAAAGGAACATTCTTCGTACTATTACATATTAGAAATGCTTGGATAAATGCATTGTAAATATAATAACTAAATATCTCTTTGTTATACCACTTCCTTATTGCTGCCAGATTTTCTTGTACTACATGTTATTCTATTTTGAAGACATTTGACCCGATTTCTTCACTGCAGCTTCAACTGCGTTCATCATAGATGCTCTATAAATTCATTTACATGTTATTACATATATGATTCAAGTAGCAATCATTTTTATCTTCATTTCTAGTTTCAGATATTGATACCTACCTAACTTGACCACATTCCATGGCATGAACGCCCGTGATAGTTGTACCTCCCGCAGAACATACTTCATCCTTCAATTGGCCTGGATGTTTACCTGTTTCTAACACCATTTTACCAGCTCCTACTAACACTTGAGCCGCAAACTTTGTCGCCATAGGTCTTGGAACACCCATTTTTACTGCACCATCAGACAGCGCTTCTATAATAAGATATGCCTGGGAATTTGATTTTATATTATTATACAAGCATTTTCTACGAGTCTGATAAGTTTCATTTCTTATATGTAGACAGCGGATTTTATGCACTTATAACAAAAATGAGTAGGTGTAATTCGACACAGTGAAAACATTAGAAGAATTTCAAAACACTGTTATATTATTTTTGACCTATTGAACACATTAAGAAAGAAAATAAATTGCTATTTCATCCCAGTTGGTTGCAAATCAGGTAAAAAATTTTTATTTTGCATAAAGATCCGCTGTCTACGTATATAATTATTTTAATTAGACTCACATAAGCAGGACCAGAGCCTGAGAGACCACCTACTGCGTTCATAAGAGATTCAGGAACACTTTCAGCTATGCCGACATGAGACAATAACGCGTGAACCATCTGTTCGTCTTCATTTGTTGTGTTCATAGAACAATATGCTAGAAAATACAATATTATGTTAAAACAATTAGTGTATTTGCACATGAAATATTTTAGAATATCATAGAATTTCCATTTACCTGTTATTCCTTCACCAATCGTCATCGGAGTATTCGGTGTGCATCTAATTATTCTAGGAGATTTTATAAGGATTCCAAGTTCCTAAAAATAGCTATGGTTTTACAAAAGTATTGTTTAAAATCTTTTAAATATTATTAAGATTTTTTAGCTCTTACTTCGGCTAAAGTATGTAATTGAATGCCCACGAGTACAGAGACAAAAAGTGGTTTGTTATCACGCTTCGTTCTTTGTAAATGAGTGCTTTCGATTGCGTTTTTAAGCATGTTTGGTTTTACTGCTAAAAATACGATATCACAATTGTCGAAGACTTGTCCATTTATTAATGTAGCGTTTGCTCCAAGATGTCTCCAAAAATCCAAAGTCTTGTCTGTACGTGCGGATACCCAAACATTGTTCGGATTGAGAATACCTGCGAAGCCAACATTATTAAATGAGGTACATTGAAAAACAAATTTATTGATATATTGCACGCACCTTTTCTAATCAAACTGGCTCCAATGGCTCTCGCCATATTTCCACCACCAATGAAACCAACATTGGTGGATTCAAAATCGTACTTGGCCATATTTATTTACAGCTACTAAAGCCAATGTACTTCAATTTTTATCAACACAGTGTGAGAAGTTTTATGATTTACAAATATTTTAAAATATGTTTATGAATAATGGAAAATAACAAATTTTCTTATTTACTTCGATTTCGATCAATTATTTTGTTATTATTTAGTAACTTCGTTTGTTCGCAAAACTTTTCTTCAAAGTTAAATGTTGCACGTGCGTTGCGTTTGAAATATTGTGTTCGATTGAGAAAAAAAATCAAATGTCATACGAATGTGATTCAAATATATTCCTCTGCATACGTGGAAAAATTTTGTAGAAGTTTACAGTTTACGTGATCATGTGACAGCGTTCGGTGAATATCATATGATTTTCCATATCATCGAACGTTTCGAATAACCCACATATTTAATATTTTTTATCTTCGGTTATTCTTCATTTCGTAACTGAATAATTACGTATTATATGATCGCATGTACACGGATAGAAAGGGACGATTGATACTTGTGACGTTAGATTATCAATAACGATGAATCGTTATATTTTGCATTTAAACAAATTTCATACATACAAAATTCTATGATACAATATGACATAAGCAATTCACGAGTTTAATCGTATTCGAATGTACAGAACGCATTTGTTACAATGGGGAATTGTATACAGAGTTTACTGAGAAGGTTACAAAACAGGAAATGCTCCGAAAAGTATTGTATATTTTCAAAAATTATTATTAACATATATCAACATGCACAATCAATTTCATAGTAATTTGTTTTCCAGAACTATTATTTTACTGATCGTCGGCCTAGATAATGCTGGAAAAACGTCCGTTTTGAATCGTATAAGCGGTGGTATGTATATTTGATGTGTTCGTATATATTAAAAAACATCGTTTTCTTGATAATATTTATGAGATACGAAAATTCTACCAGTTTTGAGCTGTCAAACATTTTCTAATATTTTTATTCGACATTTGTCGTTTATACGATTTCCATTTAATTTATGATTGTCATTATTTATGTTGATCTATACTATCGCGAAGCCAGGGACCAGTCCTGTTTCAGTATAATACTCTTTTTAAACAAATATATTTTATAACAACTTTAAGACTATAGAATATAAACATATAAACATGTAACAACTTTAAGACTGTAGAATATATTCCCACCAAAAGAACAGGGCATTATATAAAATGCAGTATTCCGTGTCTGCACAGATAATATAAATCGACCTTAGCAGTCGCATAAGTATGTTGGAACGTCTAAAATGTAATATGAACTATATATTTTTAGAGTCGGACAGAAATGTATTGCCTACGATAGGATTTCGAACAGTGTCACTAAGATACAAGTCTTATATAGTGAAAATTTACGATATCGGCGGTAGTCCTCAAATCAGATCATTGTGGACAAAGTACTACAGCGGTGTAAGTAATTGTTGCGAGATAACCGAGCATTCTATCGATTGGAATCACATTTTGGTATAATAGAAATGCAATAATTCCCCTTCTAATGAAACATAGATTGAAATACTGTTGTCTCTCCATTTTACATCTTTTAGATACACGGTCTTATATATGTGGTGGATGCTAGTGATATTTCCCGTCTTACAGAAAATAGAGTTGTATTTGGTGAATTAGTTTCACATGAATGTATTTCAGGGAAACCGATTCTATTGTAAGAAAGTTGAATGTATTTTTTATGCTTGTGTGTACATTTTATTCAAATCACAGAACACCGTTTTTGTAGATATATATGCGATGCGCACCGATTAAATTTGCACAAAGAATTCGTTTACGTGTGATGTTCACACCGTGTGTTCATGTACATGTTACGTTAATATCATTATGGATATATTTTGCTAATAGGCTTGCGAACAAACAAGACATAAATGGATCGATAGACGAGTTAGATCTTGTCGAGAACTTGGACGTGGAACATGTAGCTAATACCATGAAGTGTCCTACGAGAGTGGAAATATGTTCATCCACAGAGACAGAAAGTCAATTAAAAGATGATTCTATAGGTATTAAGAACGGATACAAGTATGTTATCTCAATTTTCTTATTAATCTTTTAATATTTCAGTATTTAATTTAATTAATTTCACGATAAATCATTTTGCGCAGATGGATATTAGATATAATTGTAAAGAACTACACTGTATTAAATAGCGGACTCAAAGATGCACAAAGTTCACAAATCATGAGAATTATCGAAGCAAAAGATTCAATATCCGATACATCGTCGATATCGAGGATATCAGCATGTTCTAATCCGTTTAAACCGATCAAAGAGCTAGTGGCTAAGAAGGTAGAACTTTTTATTAAGTTTATACTTAATGTCAAAAGAAAACACATTGATCTATATTCGTTGCAATTTTAGGAAGAGACTCAGCCAACGAGTGTTTTGCACAATGGTATGCAATATTTCAATATACTGTAAAGTCGTGATCTAGCTTCATAATTCCGCGCTCATAAAACTTCAAAATTTTCCCAAAATTGGGTTTTATTTCACCTTAAAATACTGAAACTACTTTCTTGCCAACTCAATAGTTTCCCTACACGATCTCTGTTCCTGCTCGAAACAGGCGATGGGAGCTAGATCGCGATTTTACTGTATCAATATTGTAAATAATAAATAGGAGTTCTTTAAAGCTTGTATGTACAATGTTTACAGGAATTGGCGGAAACAAATTGAAAAATCTGTTCTTGCATAGAAATAAGACTGCTCCGCTTACCACTCAGGAATCAGTCGTTGAACTCGGAGATATGTCTACAAGTACTAAACAAGCTAAAACAGTTTTGGAAGTCCATAAGAATGTCGAAACACTTCCACCAATAATCCATCCAGTGAGACCGATTGCATTTTCAAATACGGCCTCACCAAAATCAAATCGTCCACACACCGCGCCAGAACGTTCGCAACATATTCTGAACAAAGTAACAGTAATTAATATTCCTGGGCAAATAACGCAGGAATGATATTAATTGTATCTGAATGATAATAATAAGGGACCACTATGAATGATCGTAACGATAAGCAAACTAACAAAAGTTCTATATGAAACAAAATATTTTTTAGAATTTATATATTTTTTATTTGTTAAGCAGAAACCGACTGATGAACATTAAGTAATATTTATTGTACGTTCGATAATAATTACATTGTTCTTAAACGTAGAATAAGACAATTCTCAGTAATGTTAATTTATGTGCTGTTTTTTTTACGTGTAACGAAATGAAATAAAAATGTCTGGAAACGTAACATTCGAGACACGTTGCTTTTGTGTTTGAATTTTATTGTGTAAGCTTGCAATACAGCTTTATGTATATAAAAGTTTTACAAATATATGCGACTTATCCGCTAAAAAGGACTTAAAACTTTACGGTATAAATGTATTAAAAAACTTTCGATTATGTTTATAGTGTTTGTATGAAACTTCATACAGAAATGCTGTAACACCTTAAGCATACATAATTAGCACATACTTTATCACAATTTACAATATCGTAAATATTGTAAATATTTTGCAACATCATGCTATATCGTTGAGCAATTACTTTGTAACATTAAGCAATGAACTCCAATACGCTGAGAGATCACTTATTAAGGAAAAAAAAAATTACTAAAAAATAAGGAACAACATATTTTGCATAAGGATAACAACCGTTTTTCGAATCAAGTACCTTTCTACAAGTCGCATTTCATGCACGAATTCAGCAATATAGACACGTAGTAGTTGAATAAAATGAAAAGCAACGTTAACATCGTAAAATCGGATGAATATACACGTTTAAAAATTGCATAGTTTTCTCCCATGAAAGACTGTTTATATCACGATACATATATCGAAAGTATCCGTAGATTATACTAATGCCGTTCAATTACAAATATAGACATTTTAGTCATGGTAACATCGCAGATCTTTTATTTAAATTCTAATCTACTCCATTCAGAGATTAAACCTCGAACTACAAAGCAACATAATGCTTTATACTTTAGCTAGCGATCTAAAAAGTATGTGCATATTGCATTTTCTAATTGATTTAGTTACAGCATATGTTATTTACTTTTTCCTCATCTCTTAACGATAGATAAAACTTGTATATTTCGTTGTAATTGCACCTTATCTAATCACAACTACTTTGATCAGGCAAGTAATATTCATTTACTACTAAATCGAAAATATGTTATTTCGTTTCTTTCGCATATAAAAGACAGCCCAGCGGAGAACCACCGAGACGGACTATTGCTTGGTATGAAAAGACACAAGTTTTGTCACCTCGACACTTTGTACAAAGCAGTAAGCATTACTATACGCATCAATTTCTTAAATTGCTTTCGGATGATGGTTAGAAAATACATTTTTTCTCTCGTAAATATATGTCACGACGACACGAATAGTATACGAGTCACTCGTTAAATTTTGCTTGAAAGCAGCAATTACCAAGGCAATCAATTCTTATTATATATCACTTTTTCATTACAATAGTGACACAACGTCAAACGTGCCGTTTAATAATTATCGATATAGAAAATATAATTCTCACAAACATTATAGCATCGAATCACGACATTATTACATTTGGTGATTAATTGGACATTCGAACACGATCTCATCAAATTATAACTAGACTGCGGATCTCCATGGCTTTTGAAAATGTTCGAACAATGCTAGAACATAAAATTTCACAGAATTTAGTACGATTTTTATTTATTTTTTAGTTGTTAGAAAATCGCGTGAACATCCGCAGTCTAATTGTAACTGTTCGTAATATTTGAACTAGCTGCCCCAGAAAAATACGATCTTTGAGTTGTGTCGTTATTGCAGCAAACGAGTGATAATTGTCAACACTGCCAACTTACTTTTACTGTGCATTTGTACTTATTCCATACCTTACTCGTATCATACTATAATGAGTATGTATTAATAAATTTTTTGTATGACTACTATTACATTCATTTAAACTTCTTAATGTAATGGCTCAAACATACCAATGATTACAAATAGATATTCTATTACAAATATCTAATTTCGATGTAAATGTTGTGAAAGACATAAGCTGTATGTAATTTGTTCTCGAACTATACGAGAGCACAAACATTCGTATATATCATATAAAGTCTATTGTGCTATATTTTATCATCTAGTGCAAGTTTCATAGAATATAATGGCAGTTCGCATACAGTAAATGCTATGCACTGTAATCGCGCTACTGTACGAGAGCGGTATAGACAAAATATCACTAGTTAACTCTGAACGATAGCGCGACACCGTTGCAATAAAGGTACATGTAATATTTTGTAGAAAATACTTATAAAATACTTATATTCCGTTCCTCGGTGATGTAAACTTCACCAAACGTGTTAACATGGATGTAATGCATGGTATTTGTTTTTGTTGATGCATTGTTATGTTATCAGGAGTATTGGATTCGAACTCGATCGCTACTCTCTGGCTCACAAAAGTCAACAATGTCAACAAGTCGTAGCGAGTACCGTTCTCACGCAATTCCATGCATAGCGCCTGCATAAACCAGGAACCACGAGTGGTGTTTCTCCAAGAGTAAAAGCCTGCGAAACAGAGAGACATATATATATATATATATATTCCTTAAAAATTCAGATACAATCATTTATAGTTTATACAATTATAGTAATACCTGGTATCGTAGAATAAGCAATTAAGAAGTCTGCATGGGATGGTATACGGAACGTAGAGTGACCGTCGGTTTCTGTCCTGTCCTTTATAGTTATACCTGAATCTAATCGATCACCTTGACAAGCTTGTATAAAAAATAATTTGGGTTTTCCAGCTAACGTCGGACATTTATCAGCTGTAAAGTAACCCCAAATAGAGTCGGATTTGTAGGAAGTATCATGAGCATAGAGCAATCCTAACTCTCCATGGCTTAATACAGCTACAATCAGACAGTCGTGATGAGTATGATCCATATCGGCAACTGTAAAATCAAAATCATAATTTTTCACAGATACGCTCGGTGCAGCCTGCTCTGGACGTTAACCCTTTGCGCTCGAACGGCAACTCTGAGGCATAATTTCACACAATTTGTACGTTACAGAATAAACGATAAAAATTATGTATTGGTTATAGCAAGAAAGTAATTTCGGTATTTTAAGATAAAACATTATCGGAAGCTGGAAAGCAGCCTGGAAAGGGTTGAAGCTAGAACAACGTCGAGCACGAAGGGTTAAAATTACAGACTGAAGAAGGAAGGTTTTAAACGATAGATGGGTAGATAGATAGACGTAAAAACGATGAACTTAAAGTACCTCGTTCTAAATTCTTCACTATATCTCTATGCGCTAAATTATGAAAATCATTTACTTCGAAGCCAAGAGTTCTCAGTGTATTCACAAGATTATCACAATCCACATTTGTGCCGCATCTCTGTTTGAGATGCGCGATATTGAAAAGTTCATGATTAAAAATAATGGCCAATCCACGTTTCGTGTGACTCATGTTGTAATGAGTGGCGTAACGTTCGGTGGGTGCCGTTTGTAAGGGGCCTATGCAGGGGCCAACGCTGTTTCTGTAAACGAAAGAGCATGCCTGATATCTGGGTACATTTAAGCGAACATTAACTGGCTATATGCAGAAAGCAAGGCAAGAGTAACTTATATTATTAGGATTTTTTCATTTATTTCAGATCTACAAAGGCTACTTCCACTGAAAACAAGATTTTGTTTGATTTCACTTTCTTAACACTAAACCTACCACGAGGGGTCAAATGACCTATTTTAGATTTTTTATTTGACAATTATTGAGATTGTAAAGGTGTTTCCATGGGAATTTATTGAATACATTTTTTGACTCCAGTATATATTATATTTGGTTAGCAAGAAAGTAATTTTGGTATTTTAATCAATAAAATATCTTCTTATTTATTCTTTTTGGCAAAAGATCATCGAACAAAAGGGAAAATATCTTATTCATTAAAGTCCATTGCTTGAATAAAAAAATTGGGCTCTATTTCATCTTAAAATATCGAAATTACTTTCTTGCCAACCCAATAGTAAAAATCGCACAAAATATAAATAAATTTAATCTTGTTATTATTATAATATCATACACATTAAATAGTCACTTTTGATGATCGGTAGGTTTAGTGTTAAAATTCGTCTAGAAAAATTGCGGATAGCATAAACATCCGCCGTCAAATAAACAAATAATTAACTACGTTAGAACTGACGCGTTCTAATATGTTTTATTCGTGATTATTAGACAGCGGATCTTTATGCATTTATGAAGAAATGAACCGGGTGAAATACAAAACAGTGAAAGATATAAAAAAATCCAAGAATATTGTTATGTTGTTTTCAACGTGAAAAGTCTATTAAGGGATAAAATGAATTTTTATTTAATTACTGTTTCCCATAATCGACGCAGAATATTTCGTGGTGCCCGACAACAACCTCCGAAAGGTTTTATCAGCAAAACAAATTGTGATCATTACGGCAAGGTAACGATCTATAAAACGACTCAAAATTCGGATCGACGGATTCCCGTGATCTTTAGAAAACAATGTGAAACCAGCCAATTTCAGTGGTTCGTGAACCTTGTGCTAATCATTTCTCGGAAAACAATAAAGTTTGAGTAATGAGAATACATTCCTATCGAATAATCGAAATAGACAAACTCTTAGTTGAATTTAATAGTTTCATGCAGTCATGGTACAAGTAACTAGGAGACATCAAGGGTATGAACATTCAAGGCAACATATTAATACTACTTGTAAATTAGGCCATACCTGGACATTCCGAAAGCGTCACCGATGTCATTGTTAATAACTATGCCGTCGGTCGCGATATCAGTATCCGTGGAACACATGATTGAAGCTTTGAAAAAGATTTCTATAATAATAGAAACAACAATATTGTTATAAAAACCACTCGGATACCCTCAGATTACAATTTCCAGGATGACGCACTTCAAATGTGCGTCGCAATATATATGTTGTGTATCGACGACACCGCAGAGTCCTCTGTGCCTTGCTTTGTTGTATTGTGCTCTGCATAGTTGAAAGGAAATCAGGCGGAAGGAATGCGGTTTTGATTGGACATTGGATACGTTTAATTGTGCTATTGGTTGCGATGACAATGACAGCGAATCAGATTACGCAATAGATAGGGTCTTTTCTTAGCAATTTCTAGTTGCAGATGGTACGGTACTCGACCGCTTGGCAGCACTGTTAGGAATGCAGAATTGGCGGGAGCGAAACCGCAGGCAGAGAGGATACGAGAGTGTTGACGTTCTCGGAGCTGTTTTAACCGTGTTCACGCTCGGGGTGAACCAGCTTGAATAATACTTATATTTTGTTCTGAAGGAAGATGAAATTGCAAAATGTTATAGAAGAGAATAGAAATAGGAATAAAACTGATTGAAAATCAACATATTTATTAAAAGTGCAGCTATTAGCTCGATATTATTCACTATTTGTAAGATACTAGAAGTTCTTACAAACAGAAGATACTAGAAGTTCTAACAAACCGAGGATAATACCGATTGCCCAGATCTCACCGCGAGGAGGTTGCTGCAAAGAGACCCGAAAGGGAGTCAGAACGAATTCGATATTTCTCCTGGCTCCCTTTCTGACAACAACGGACTTATGCTAAATTTCGCAGATACATCGAGTAATTATCACGGAGTAAAAGGTGAGTATCGGAGAAGAAGTCTCAGATCCACGGTGAGCCAAAGGCGAATCAGGAAGAAGGCACTGATTCTTTTAGAGAGTAAAACTAAAGAGAACCAAAGCAGAAGGCTCTGATTCGTGGGTGACGCGAGCAGTGGCCAAGATAAATCCACACCGCAATAACTTTTCTCCCAACCGCCTGCCGCCAGAGACGGACGTGGGTGGCAAATTTACGAAGATACTGGGATACCGCGAGCATGAACGTCTCTCAACCCCCCCGTTAATATTATCTACCGCGAATTCCCGTACCAACCAATCTGATACATACTACATACGAACAAGGTCCGACACAGTAGAAGGCTGTGCCGGAGTGAAAAAAAACGAAGTGAAGTTACGGCAATAATTACTCGACATATTTACAAGAAAAAGATATACACTCTTAAAAATTAACGCACGCACGCACGCAAGCCGAACAATTATTGTGAACCAAAAGACTAAAACCGCAAAAAGAGGGAAGAATCGAAGCAGATGGCTTTGATTTGCAAAGAAGAAACATAAATCAGAGCAGAAGGCTCTGGTTCTGGGGAGACGTTAACACAATAAATGCTCGGCAAATAAACTATCTTAAAAATATGTCGCAGACTTTTTAATGTGTCCTCTTCTTGGTGCTTCCTCTTCTTGGTGTGTCTACTTCTTGGGGCTTCCTCTTGTTGGTGTGTCCTCTTCTTCGCGTGTTCTCTTCTTGGTGTATTATAGCTGAAACAGACTAATAATAATTAGATACAACATATAATCCCGCACACGAGTGCAAATTTAACCAGCTCACGAGAGCCAAACTAACCACGCACACGAGTGCTAACCTATCCAGCTCACGAGAGCCAACCTAATACCAGCTCACGAGAGCCAAACTAACCACGCACACGAGTGCGAACCTATCCAGCTCACGAGAGCCAACCTAATACCAGCTCACGAGAGCCCAACTACCACCAGCTCACGAGAGCCCAACTAACACCAGCTCACGAGAGCCCAACTAACACCAGCTCACGAGAGCCCAACTAACCCCAAACACGAGTGCAGCCTATAGGCGATTCGGGTTGCCCCAGGGACGCCACTCCCC
The DNA here is from genome assembly GCA_028455805.1 of Lasioglossum figueresi. Classification (NCBI taxonomy): domain Eukaryota; kingdom Metazoa; phylum Arthropoda; class Insecta; order Hymenoptera; family Halictidae; genus Lasioglossum; species Lasioglossum figueresi. The sequence continues at coordinate 6,156,112 of CM052199.1, read as the reverse complement.
GTGCTCACTCACGGCCCTATCCGTGAGTGAGCCCCTGAGGGACCTCCGATCGGAGGAATACCAATTTCAAACG
>CM052199.1:6140515-6155939 GCA_028455805.1 Lasioglossum figueresi | reverse complement strand
ATTCGAGATACGGAATAACTTTTAAACCTTGAACATTCGCACGCGTTAATTTATTCGATTAAATTCACAGATAAATTTATTATTTCTGGCTCTTTAATGTTTATAACAATTCCTTTTGTCAATGATGTTAACGAGCATTCCTCTGACAACCTTGCGGGCGAACGTTTTGGCGGGCGCGCTCGGTTTTTTTCGGGACCGTGGCGGTCCTTTCGGTCGCTCGGTCGATGCACCGCTAGTTTAGCCCGAACAATAGGAATCTTTTGTCCTTGAGTTTTGCTTTTAATATTGTAAACCTTAAACATTTTAACCATGAACATTCGCACGCGTTAATTTATTTGATACAATTCACAGATAAATTCATTATTTCTGGCTGCTTAATGTTTATAAAAATTCCATTTTACAGCGATGTCGACAAGCCCTCCTTTGGCTATCTGACCACCTAATTTTTTAGTAAAAGTGGCTAATAGTATTCGAGGTAGGAAATAACTTTTAAACCATGGACATTCGCACGCGTTAATTTATTTGATACAATTCACAGATAAATTCATTATTTCTGGCTGCTTAATGTTTATAAATATTATAATAAAAATAGATATACATAGATGAAATAGATTCTATTAAGTAAATGTGCTACACACAAAGATAAAGATCTAAAACACATTTATTTTACATTTCAAAACTACGTGGGAAACTGAGAGGCCGGTAGGGGAGATTGGGAGTCTGATAGAGTGGATTGGGTTAGGTATATTGATTGATATATATATATATATATATATATATATATATATATAATACCATATGTATACAATATATATATTCATCTTAATTAAAAGCCTTAAGGCTAACAAGCAACTAATAAAATTCTTAAATCATTTTTGCTTAGGTACCTAATATTTTTTCAGTACAAAGAAGTGGTAATTCGGGAAGGCTCTCGAAGCGAGAATATAAAAACCTATTCGTAACTTGTTCCAGTAACTCATTTCTATCTACCCCTCTTCTAAATCGACTATCTATCGTACTACCATATATTCGAAATTTTGTCTTATATTCGTTTGATTTCAAAGCCTGTACAATACTTTTATTTTTTGCTAATTGACTTGTATTTTTTGTCAAAATATCGTAAAAAGAAGCGCTATTTCTTCTTCACATTTGAACAGAAAATTATTGATTAGATGATCATTTCTAATCCACCGCAATTTTCTTTCACTTACATGTATACATGCTGCTTTCACCATAGCTATATGCTGTTTAAGTAACTTAGCAGTTGCAAAATTCCTACATAGTATCTTAACATTTACATTTGTATGAGCTCCACTAGTTAAAAGTAGTTTCGTCATTTCTGTACACTTCTGTGGAATAGCATAAACTATCGGAGGATATCTCTTTAGATCTTTAACATTAACAGTAGCTCCATACTGTATCAATAGTTTGGCCACTTTCGCTTGATTCTTTTTGACTGCATTATGTAGAGACGTATGAATTACAAATTCTGACCTGGTTACAATGTTAACATCAACACCATACTTCTATAGATCTTCAACAATTTTCAGACTTCCATTCCCAGCAGCAGTACATAGTAGCCTAGGATATTATTTTCTATCAGCTCCATTATTTAAAAGCAGTTTGGTCATTTCTATACAACTATTTTCAACAGCATAAACTATTGGAGTTCTTCCATGACTATCTTTAACATTAACATTAGCTCCATGCTTTATCAATCGTTTGACCATTCCCACTTGATTGTTTTTGACTGCAATATGTAGAGGCGCAAGATCTCTTCCACCTGTCCAACTGTTTAACATGTCAACATCGGTACCATGCTTCAATAGCTCTTCAACAATTCCCATGCATGAAAACTCAGCAGCAGCACATAGTAACCTAGGACATTCTTTTATATTAGCTCCATTAGTAAAAAGCAGGTTGATCATTTCTGTATTCGTACTTATAACAGCGTCAATTATTGGACCTATTCCTAGATCATCTTTAACATTAACATTAGCTCCATAGCTTATCAATAGTTTGGCCACTTCCAGTTGCTTGTTTTTGACTGCATTATGGAGAGGCGTAAGTTTTCTTCCCCAACTCGAACTGCTTAACATGTTAATATCAGCACCATACTTCAATAGGTCTTCAACAATTATCAGACTTCCATTTCCAGCGGCAGTAGACAGTAAGCCAGGATGTTCTTTTATATCAGCTCCATTAGTTAAAAGCAGTTTGGTCATTTCTGTATTTTTATTTTCAATAGCGTAAACTATTGGACTTCTTCTTTTACCATCTTTAACATTAACATTAGCTCCATACTTTATCAATAGTTTTGCCACTTCCACTTGATTCTTAATTACTGCACTATGTAGAGGCATAAGATATCTTCCAAATCTCGAACTGCTTAACATGTTAACATCAGCACCATACTTCAATAGGACTTCAACAAATTTCCGACTTCCATATCCAGCAGCAGCACATAGTAAGCTAGGATTTTGTTTTCTATCAGCTCCATTAGTTAAAACCAGTTTGTGTGTTTCTGTATCCCAATTTTCAATAACATAAACTATCGGAGTTCCTCCTTTACCATCTTTAACATTAACATTAGCTCCATTGTTTATCAATAGTTCGGCCACTTCCACTTGATTGTTTTCGACTGCACTATGTAGAGGCGTAACACTTTCTCCAAATCCTGATCTGTTTAACATGTTAACATCAGCACTATATTTCAATAAGTCTTCAACAATTATCAGACTTCCACTTCCAGCAGCAGTACATAATAAGCTAGAATCTTCTTTTATATCAGCTCCATTAGTTAAAAGCAGTTTGGTCATTTCTGTATTCCTATTTTCAATAGCGTAAACTATTGGAGTTCTTCCTTCACCATCTTTAACATTAACATTAACATTAGCTCCATACTTTATGAATAGTTTTACCACTTCCACTTGATTCTTAATTACTGCACTATGAAGAGGCGTAAGATCTCTTTCAAATGTCGAACTGTTTAACATGTTAACATCAGCACCATACTTCAATAGGACTTCAATTAATTTCCGACTTCCATATCCAGCAACAGTACATAGTAAGCTAGGTTCTTTTTTTCTATCATCTTTATTAGTTAAAATCAGTTTGTGTATTTCTGTATCCCAATTTTCAATAACATAAACTATTGGAGTTTTTCCTTTACTATCTTTAACATTAACATTAGCTCCATAGTTTATCAATAGTTCGGCCACTTCCACTTGCTTGTTTTTGACTGCACTATGGAGAGGCGTATGATCTCTTCCAAATGTTGAACTGTTTACCATGTTAATATCAGCACCATGCTTCAATAGGTCTTCAACAATTATCAGACTTCCACTCCTAGCAGCAGTACATAATGAGCTAGAATCTTCTTTTATATCAGCTCCATTAGTTAAAAGCAGGTTGGTCATTTCTGTATTCATATTTACAATGGCGTCAATTATTGGAGGTTTTCCTTGACCATCTTTGACATTAACATCAGCATCATACTTTATCAATAGTTTGGCCACTTCCACTTGATTGTTTTTGACTGCACTATGGAGAGGCGTAAGATCTCTTCCAAATTTTGAACTGCTTAACATGTTAACATCAGCATCATTCTTCAATAGGTCTTCAACACTTTTCAGACTTCCACTCCCAGCAGCAGTATTCAGTAAACTAGAAGTATCCATATCTTCAGGGTTTACAAACATTTTTTCTTTGCAGAGTGCTACGGTGTTAACCCGGGAGTGCCTACGCGATCTTCTGAAATGAAAGTATTCTTGTTAGGTGCTCATGAACCCCCAGTGCAAAGTAATATATGTACTTAATGTTTTATGTTTATTGTAATATTTATTTATGATATTTTTGTTAAAACAAGAGGAAAGGGCAAGACGGAGGTGTTATAATAGGGAAAGAGAAAATCTTGTTACTAGGATATATGTATATTTAGCCTGAGTAAAGTAAAATTCTCGATAAAATGGGGTATCTCGAACATCCTGTAAAACATCGGTACTTTTCTGTCAATATCTGTGGTTGCAAGGGAAAACTCTAATTGGGCTCTATAGTATAAGATGTATGTATTTCCTAGAAAAAAGTCATGAAAATAAATTCGAAAGGCTCAAAAAAATAATGCAATTTAACCGATGTCCTATATCAAAGCATTAGTAATCAAAACTTTAAACAGCAATTATCTCGAAAGTGAAATTATGTGATATGCTGCGTTTTTCCTGACAACCACAGATAATTACACAATATCTCACCTGGTGTTAGCTCGTTTTGTCATTTTATAATTTGGAAAAAGTTAAAATTTAACGTAGATGTTGATAATATGAAATCTTTATTTATTTACTTGTACTTATGAGAAGATATATTTGTATCTCAATCTTACAAATGTTTACGGAATAATGCATAAATATACTTATACGGAGAGTATATAGAGTATACCAACAGTGATCAACAGTTCTCAAGTTTCGTACAAAATATGTGAAGAGAAACTGTGAATTCAAAAATTCAAGAGACTTTTTGTTGGGGGTTTTTGAAGTCCAAGGTTTATGCCAACAAGCCCACGACCACCCACGCCTTGAACGAGGAAATCAGAGGAAATTGAGCGCTGTATCAACGAAATTCAGCCACATTTATGCCAAACGGTCATAGAACATTTCGACATAAGAGCCACTGATATATATACTTCTATCATTCTTAGTTTCTGTTATATTACATTTATGCATTTATTTCACAAATTTCACTTCTGGTTAATTTGTTATAACTTTTAATTAATTTGTGATGTTATAACATAACATACTATTATTTCAATATTATTTCATTTTTGAAACTCGCGCTATTTCCCTTAATACACCGGTCACTAGTTGACGGCGCTGGCATTAAATTCTACGTTCAATTTGTGACAAAAAGCTATGCAGCTGGCTTATGGGAATACCGCATCCATAGTATATATATCAGTGCCATTTACCCGATATGCTATTCCATACATAACCCCACACTGTATAATTTATGAATCAATAAAAAATGCACAATTTTGAATTAAAAACCTGTGTTTTCTATCAAAATTACTTCTTCCGTGAATTTTGGGACACTCTTTATTGGCGGAACGAGATATACAGGGTGAATCCGAGGAAACAGAACACCTAAATATCTCCGTTACTTTTTGTTGTACAAAAAAACTTCTTAGGACAAAGTTACACTGTTTGAAGGGTCACATGTAACGGTGTAAGGGAAAAAATTTTCAAGGTCATTTTTTTATGAGATTTTAAGGTCATCGATGTTTTTTTAAATGAAATTATATATCTTCGTTAACATAATGTTGTAGTTGACAAAATAACGAATTCATCCATGTAGCACGATGTGACCTACAAATGACCTTCAACCCAGGAAAATGGAATAAATAAAATTCAACGTGTAAGATTCATTTGCTTTATTTCTGTTACACAGAATGTTAAAAAATATCTTCATCGGTATATAAATAATACTTTATGAAAAAATGCTTTATCGTTTATCAATTGTCTCAATCCGCACTGACAAAAGTTTACACGATTTACAAAGTCTCTACCATGAAGTTTTTGGTGAATTGATAGGTGAAAAGGGTTAAATTTTTGTTCATGTAGTATTTGCACTACACATTTTTGACTAATGCCACTTTCTCGTGCGATTTGCCTCGTACTACCATGAGGGTTTGTATCCACTGCTGTCAGAACATTAATTGTGTTTGCTTCATTCCTTACGGTCTTCACCTTCGTACATTTTCTATTTTCAACACTACCAGTTTCACGGAATTGATTTATCAAATTGGAGTAAATGGAAACTGATGGACAATTATGATTAGGAAATCGGTCCTTGTACAACCGCACTGCTTCTCTTAAACTCTGTCGACTTTATCCATAAATGAAAATCATATCAATCTCATCTTCCTTCGAGTAACGCATTGTGAAACGTTCATCGATAAATTGATAGATTAGAAATCTTAGAAACAGTGGAAATCTGATAGCAAAAAGGTCTTCAGAGTAATTAGTAGTTGTTAAACACGATTCTGTACGAACGCATAGGTGAAGGTATATCATAAATGTCTTCCTGTCAACACCGAATCTGTTATTATGTTGTGTATTGCGATACATTTGAATGTATAGCACCTCGAGGGAATATTTTTTAACATTTTGCGTAACAGAAATAAAGCAAATGAATCTTACACGTTGAATTTTATTTATTCCATTTTTCTGGGTTGAAGGTCATTTGTAGGTCATATTGTGTTACATGGATGAATTCGTTATTTTGTCAGCTACAACATTACGTTAACGAAGATATATCATTCCATTTAAAAAAACATCGATGACCTTGAAATCTCATTAAAAAATGACCTTGAAAATTTTTTCCCTTATACCGTTACATGTGGCCCTTCAAACAGTGTAACTTTGTCCTAAGAAGCTTCTTTGTACAACGAAAAGTAACGGAGATATTTAGGTGTTCTGTTTCTTCGGACTCACCCTGTATATACAACGGATACGGATATAGTATATACAAATACATTTATTACATATTTACAAATACATTTTTCAGAATCAAATCATATTAACTTTTTTAAATTTCTTCGAGGTGTTCAAGGTAGGTATCCCATTTTATGCGGTACTAAGGCTGAAATCGGCGCGCATGCGCGAGAAAAGTTGCACCTAATATCATCACTGCTCGCGAGTTGAACTAACGTGGTTACGACTTACGACGTCCAAGCAGGTGGATGCAGGTTGATACAGGTGGATGCAGGTGGATGCAGGTGGATGTGGATGGTGTCATAGCGTTTGGATACGGGGTTGATCCTATGGGCTTAGAAACTCAGTCGCTAACAGTCGCTACTGTCTCGTCTCTGCTCCAATTCGATTAGAATAGAATTAGATTGATTTGAATAGAATGTACGAAAGAGTGAATCTATCAGTAACACTATTAATGAGATTCTCAATTTTATTGTCAAATTATACGCTAGCAATTCGATAAATTTAATAACCATAGATTGTTACTGTCCATATGTACAAGTTTCTTATTAAAGTGTAGAAATATTTGAACGAAGTCTCTTTTGCGATGAATAATGGAATACTGAAAGTTCATTGATATTGTCGCGGTGCAGACATTGTACTTTCGTACGTACTATTAGAATGTTATATAACAATTTATATATATATATATCTTTTTAAACGGTCAGATCATAAGGAAAAATGATCTAAGAACGGCACAATTTTTCAATGTTTTATGACTTTTTTATTGAATGTTTCTAACTGGTATCGAGAAACAATGTAGTGTCCGTCATACATATTACAAACTGGTCTTTATATGTATTAAAATTTTTCCATGTGAATGTAACCAATGATATTTGCGTCAATTTTCTTCTCTTCTTCCGTAACACGCACTTTTGTATAATTAGGTATACACGAGTCTGTACCAGTCACTTATGGCGATCATGATAAATGCAAAGACAACCATATTTCTATCATACGGACTGATGGAACATTATTTACTTATCTATGAGATTTTGATATGATCTATGAAAATTTGTTAGTTTAGTAGATTCTTTAATTAAATTTATAAAGGCTTGTATCAGTATAAAAAGGTTGTCGTAGGGGCGAGAAATTTTTGATCACTCAAAAGCTGAACTTGAAACGTTTCTATTCGCTAAATCGTATGCAAGTACTGTGCAGTCGATTATTAAATTGATTCATTGTACGGTACCTTTCTATTTTTCTATCGGTCATTTCCATCGTATAATACACAATTGTCAAAGATAATTACCCAGACATAGAAACGTTTCAAATTCAAACTTCAACTTAAGAAAATGCATGTCAGCTTTTTGTCGTGTATTCATCGTGGACTTAGTTCATAAAATAATTTCATTCGGATATTCGATACAGTGAATTTCACTTATCTGAGCTACAGCACAATAACTCAATGCATTTCAAACAATTAGAAACCACTGTATCATAGATATTGATTCCCATTGATAATAGTTAAGGTAGAAACAGCGAATCCGATACTTATAGATCTATTAAAGTAACTTTCGCATACTGAAAATAGAGGAGAACAGTAAACGATATTTTAAATTGGTATAATTCCATTAATTTAAAAGCTTGGTCCATGCCCATTTTGATAAGTACTTTCCTACGGTATCTAAAATTTATATAAATGTCCGCAATTAAATAAACTGTGAAACAAGTGGAAATACTGATTATCCGTTAAAGCCTATTATCTCGATTAAACAATCCGTGTTTCGTTCGTTCTGTTAGACATGGTATGCTTGCCATAAGTAGGTACAGCTGTGTTATGTTGCATGAAAATATTTTTTTTCTTTTTTTTTAGCGCAGTTCGTTTTGGGCCTTGAATAAGACAACATACATAATCTTCGATCACTTATAAGTGTTCAGTGGCGCACTGTGGGATCAAATTATAGGCCTCTTAACAAGAGATAAATAGTAATCATGAAGTTGTAGAGATTTATAATAATCCGAATTTCGATGAAACCGATATTTTATGAAATCCCATTTCAATACGTAACGCAATGCTTAGTTCTTTACAATATTATACTTTCTCTCGTAAATGATGCATTTTTGATATCCTCTTAATACAAAATTATACGAACGTCTTAATACACAATTTAATTATTACATCGTACACGACAACAAAATAGGTATTTGCTACTGAAAATTTGTTCAATGTTTAAAATTTGTATAGTTCAATTTTTGTAAAAACAATAGACTGGCCCGGTCGTTGTGCCCAGATATTTATAAAGCTCTACAACTCGTAAACCAAGACCATGTACTCTGTATTTTTTGGGTATGTATTAAGTAGGTATAGGTAGACATTGTCTATGTACAATCGTAACAATGTTGCGTACGCCTACTTCTTGGCAATCCTAAGTAAAGCTTATGGTTTGAATAAACTTTTTTTTTTAGATAATTATGTCTTTAATAAGTAAGTAATAATTCTATTAGAAATTACAGTGCAGTATTTTGAACTGTTATTATCCTGCAGCCATTTACATATTAATATTTTCTAGTTTTTAAAGTATTTTCATTCATACAATGCTTTCTTGTATGTTTTGGTTCTGAGATGTAATTAAGATAATCATTTTTTTTACTATTATATAACTGGCCAATAAGTATCTGCCACTTTTCTTATATTATTATATCTATTTATCATATATACAGATAATATACAATAGTCGCGGCTTACGGTATAATTAATATTATCCTATTCTTTTTTTAATAATGTTATAGTAGTTATACGAATAGAAACTTGACCGCATCTAATCCTTCAATGTGCGCTAGTGTTGCACACTGGAATATAAATACATTTTTATATAAAATTTGTATAATCTACATGAATCACTTTAAGTATAACTTCTCTTTTAATCACAAAAGATACAAATGTAATAACTACTACGCAAGCGGTGGGGGCTATGGGCGGTGTTCACTCTGGCAGCAAGAGATTAATCTTCTCTCGAAAATATTCCAACAGAAAGATATCTCTTTATTCGACCAATTATTTTAATTTACCCTTATGTTATCCGCATAGCCAATGTGAATAAATTTTGATTTTCCATTACCCGATAATGAAGAAGATTCGAATATTACAACGTTGCTTTTGTGAATCGAGTTATTAAAGAAGATTCGTAAAGATAAATTATAATGTAACTGGTTTTGGTGTATCCCCAGAGATTTCGTCTATTAACTGTAACTATTAACTGAAATATGTCTTTATTAGAGAATGAAAGTAGTTTTGTTGAAAAATATTCGTCGGATCGAATATAGAAAAAGATACACCGTTCACGACGTTACATAGGATCCAGTGTGAAGCCCGACGCCCTCGATTATTGTTTTTATCTTCATCTGTTGTTACTAATTATCTAAAGGAAAGGAACACTATATGCGCTATATCCATCAATAAGCAGGGTGGTTCACAACAGATGAGCGCCTTATCTATTTTCAATTAAAACTTATTTACAAAAGTTACTGTACAATCGTAATTCTGTTGTGATGTAGGTCCATCATAGCCTTGAATGCGAGTAGACCGGTTTTTATTCGAGGTAAAGATCGTATTGCAGGGAATTTCTTTTTTTCTCTTCTCTTCCTGTTCGAAGCCTTTTTTCTCGATAGTAGCACAGCACATTTTGTCAAGCAAATATTCCAAAATCATAAATCCGTTAAGAACGTTTACAACTTTCCCGAAGGTACGCTAACGAGATAATTATATCTTTCACTGTCTAGAGTTGTACGTCGATATTGCGCAGATGTCGAGCAGGCTTTGAGAAAGCCCATATTTTCATGTAAAATTTCTATAAATGTGCTATACGATCCGGTAGAAATTCAACGACGAAAAGGGTGTGTTGGGTTTCCATCTATATATCGTAATTAACGTCCTCGTAATATTGTCCGTGTAAAAACTTATTTTCTGAATAAAGATCTGGACCAATGGGGCAATGTATATAAAATATATATGTTGTTGTATATAAGATTCGTTCGATCGTATCGCACACTTACTGTATCAAACAAACACGTATGTAATCTTAAACCGTATGTAAAACCTCGTATGGAAAAAGATCGCTCTACATTTGGTATTAAAAAATTCGTATTTATATCGATTTGAACACAATTAATATAATTGTGGTACTCGGTTTGTGAGAATCAGTTCTGGAACATATGCCCGGCACAATGTTAGAACGCGTCGCTATTGGAAACGAAAGATTCCCAATATATCAAGGACTAAAAAACGTAAACCGTGCAATAACATCTTTACAAACACAAGCACGCCTAACGGCAGCGTTGCTTCGTTTTCCTCCGTTATTTCAATTAAAAGTCAATCGTTTCACATATTATTTTTCTTCTTTTTCTTCTTCTTCTTCATCTCGTTAAATCTAATAATATGCCCTAACTTCGTCGATAGGAATATTATATAATTAGAGCTAAGATTGTTTGTACCATTGAATTAGGTGAAAGCACCCACAGTGAGACCCCAATATACGCTTTCTCGAATGTATCGTTCGCTACAAATACCTTCGGGTTCTTCAATCGTATTTGTAGGAGAAGAATACTCAAAAACCTGTTAAATCGCTCTACTTTTTTTATCTCTTTCTTCATTTTTTTTCTCATGAATGTCAGGGTCGTGATTTGATTATTCCTCTAAAAGATTCTGCTTTGTATCTTTTATTCAAAAAGTGCCAATATATCATCGCTCGATGAGGGGTTTCCACTGCTAGCGCCACTGCTGGGAGGGGTATTCAGATCCGGTGGGTCCAGATACGAAAGTAACTCCATCGGATCCACAACATTGTCTGGCAAGAGCTGCAAACAGAAATTAGTTTTATATAAAACTTGCTCGTACTACGAAATCGAGCTGTTTATGTTCAATTCGGTTAATCAGACAAGCGAAGAAAAATATTATAAGTACTTACATTCAATGCTTCCTGACCCGTACCCTCTCCATCTATCACTGCAGCTGGATCGAAATTCAGATCCGAAGGTATGTCTGCAGTATCGTTATTTATGTTTGTACTCGTACTACCAGACGTGTTATGATTCCCTGTAGATTCCTGAGATGCAGGAGGAACACTAGGTGGACCGCTGTTGCCACCACCCGGTGTGTGAGGTGTGTGAGGGGTATGAGGTGTGTGCGGTGTATGGGGCATCTGCAATCAATGGAACAATATTAATTACTAGTTATTCAGGCCTGTGAATTTTTAAAGTTTACACTAAAAGATTCGTCGTTCAAAGACGCACAAAAAAAAAACAGTATTACAATATGCTTAAATTTTTCTAATAAATATTCTCAGTCTAGTTGCAAGACAGCGTATGGAATTAAATTAATTTACCTGATCATTCAACGACTTCTCCATTGCGTTAAGAGGATCCAGCGAGTTGACCGACTCGTTCAAGTGCGAAAGAGGTCCCGTCCCGTTCGAGTAATCGTTATTGGTGTTGGTATTCGTTCCAGAATTGATGTCGAAGGATCCACCGGACGAATTCCTATGGTTAATGTTGTTGTTTGCGTATGTAGACGTTGTATTGTTCATCATAGAGCCGCTAACGATGCTACTCATGTCCGGTGGTATGTACGGGCTCATCGCTTGGTTCATATCCCAACTGTTCATCGTGGGCATGTTCATACTTCCGGGTGACATTGCCTTGGTCATTCTCTTGCAGTCGCTTTCCTCTTCAGATTTAATACCGCTCATGTTCTTCGCTGGCTTCCAATTTGCCATCGAGTCTATCGTCACTTCCTCCACCTCCGCAGTGTTCAAAGTGTTCAGAATGCCCCACATGTATTGGTCAACCTCTAGACCTTCCAATTGCGCAGGTTTTCTGTAATATATTCCATGTTTAGTGTCACGAGCTGATACGCACAGCTGGAGAGAGCATTATTAAGGGGGTAGCTAAATAATGCAAATTACGCCTCTTGAACGTAAAAATAAGATTTTTGAGGGCGATCGCGGCCAAGATTGATCTTGTATCTAGCGCTTTCGACTACTTAAAGACCCCATCTTTGAATGATCGAGAAATGAGAATGAAATTAAATTGTTAGACTTACGTGCATACAGGACACCTCCAGGATCCTCTCTCACAGTTTAGTTGTAGGTACGACTCCAAATCGAAGCATTGTATGTGCTTGCAATCGTGTCCTCTTGCTGGCAGTGTAATACGTTTAAAAGTGATAGGACATTTTAAAGATACCTGCAATAGAACGATAACGTTAATCGTGTGGCCCAATGTAGACTACGAAGTGATATTTAGTATCTGGCAGGGAACAAGTCTCACCTTAAGTGCTGTTTGTTCCACCACATCCTTCTCCGACTGTATGCCATTATTCGAAATGGTATTACTGAAGTTTCGTTTGATTTTAGTTATACAATGCTCCGCAGTGAGTAGCCTCTTGCGTAGCAATCCGTGGAGCACGCTTCGCACGCTCGGCCGATGGACTAATTGAAGCACGAACAGATGCGACTGCAAAAACCATACAAACGGTCAATCAATTACACATCTAATTGAACGATTAGACTGCGGATCTTTATGGAAAATAACAAAAATGTTTGCATGACAAAAGAATTGCAAGACACAGGAGCGAAGTAAAAATTTCTTTCTTCTTTTAATTATCTGATCAAGCTGAAACGAATACGCTGATGTCTTCAAAGTTTTCCAATATGTCGACTGCTCACCCATTGTTGTCATAAATGCATAAAATCCGCAGTTTATTAATTATACACGTTGGTTCGACAAAGAGATCTTAAAGAGTTCTTACGCAACAGCACGCCGAGACCGTGATCTGTATCGTGTTCCTTCCCGGTTGACAGACGTCCTTCAGGTATAAGGGCTTGTGAGACGTTTTATTCTCACCACGATCGATCACCAACGGCGTGGCGTTCACGGACACTTGCACGCTCGCCGGCCAATTCGTGTTCATTTGCCTATCCTCATGGTGGAAACACTTGAGCTGCAGCTCGAGATCCGACCGCCACATCAACGTTTGGTGGACCGTCGATTTCAGCTGGAATACGTGATTGCTTACAGCCAAATTGTGTTCTAAGCGGAAGGGTGGAAGAATGATGCCATCCCTCACAGGGAATGTTAGTCTCAGCTCTTCGTCTTCTGTGAACAACAATCAACGCATTAGCCATAACCTCAACTGTCACAAACGCTAGACCCTCTGCGGGGTCAAGACAGTGATGTCCGCAGAGGAAGTTCTTATTCTTCGGTGCTGTAAACTTCACCGTATACTTGGTGGTAACAACATCAAGATATAGCAAACTCAATTGGACCAGATCAAAGGGAACGCATGAAGTTAAAAGCCTATTTCAGAAGGAGACGCTAGTTCCAGGACATGTACAGAGACCTACCGTTACCTCCAAGTATGCCACGCTAACAGGAAAGTACTAGAAATAGTTTGCGCGCCAGGTCTATGGACATCACTGATCTAAATACAGACTGGCTAGAAGAGGAACTCACTTGGTATGTTAACCGGTGACTTCATCTCGTTGAAGTTGGGCTTGATATCAGGATTTGGACTAATGTAGGGGGGCATGCTGGTGGCTGGGGTGAGCGGAGGAGTTGGATTGCCAGGGATAGGACTATGTTGGTAATTCAAACTCGCCGCGCCGTTCGTTCTCATCGCTGCGACGTCCTGTTGGTATTGACTGGTCGCTGCAGCACCGGCCCCATAAGAGGATGCTCCACCAGCGTATCCCGTGTTCGGTTGGTGACCGACGAATTGGTTGCCAACCGTGTTAGGACCCATACTAACTGGTATTCCATTGCTACCATAGTATTGGTTGGTCGCCGCTTGTGCGGTGGTGTTGTAAGAGGGCGCGGCTTGCCTCATGTTGGTACTCCGTATCATCGTGTTAGGCCCGAAACCGGCAGCCGTCGGGTTCATGGTTTGCATCGGCTGATACTGAGGCTGGAAGGTCGGCCTCGCTGCTGCCGCAGGATAATTGGTCGGGTATTGCGACGTCGCCATGCCGTTGAAGTTAGGCTGCATCGCGGCCGGATTCGGAGCCACGTACGGGCCTTGCTGCCTCTTCTGCGCCATGTGCATCGCGGGGTTAGGATAGGGCGCTAATCTCCTCGGATAGCCTTGGTGGGCCTGAGCCTGGAAATGGTAACGATTCTATTAGTTAACCTTCCGAGGAATGTTAACGATTCATCAAAGGGATTTAATATGTGATTTAGAGGCGATTCGAACGTACCTGCATGCTCATTTTGTTCATCTGCATGTTGTTAGGTCCCATCATATTGTTCATGCCCATGTTGCCCATGTTACTCATGGAGTTCATGGGCGTCATCGCGCTCATACTACTCATACCGTTCATACCTCCCATTGACATAGGATTCATCGAATTCATGCCATTCATACTGTTCATCGAATTCATGGAATTCATAGAGTGCATCGGGCTCATCGTGCCCATGCTATTGAAATTGCTCATCCCGACTGGCCCCATTCCGGCCATTGGTCCTCTTTGGGCGTACCCGGCGTTGTACGTTTGGTGGGGTATTCCATGTTGGCTCTGCATCTGTAACGAGATCGGGTTCGATTGATATTATCGTTGGAATCGGGAACGTGGCTTCAGGCTTAACTTTTCAGAAAAGACAAGACCAAGAGGAAGCCGGGGAAGAAGCTGAAGAGGAAGAGGAAGAGGATGAGAATGAGCATGAGGATGGGCATGAGCATAGGCAGGAGGATGGGCATGAGCATAGGCATGAGGATGGGCATGAGCATGGGCATGAGGATGGGCATGAGCATGGGCATGAGGATGAGGATAAGGATGAGTTATAAGGGTGAGAATGAGACGGAGGATGGGCATGAGCATGGGCATGAGGATGAGCATGAGCATGAGCATGAGGATGAGGATGAGGATGAGGATGAGGATGAGGATGAGGATGATCATGAGGATGAG
>CM052199.1:6127810-6140415 GCA_028455805.1 Lasioglossum figueresi | reverse complement strand
GAAGATCGACTCAATTTTGGAGATCGACTCAATTTTGGAGATCGACTAAATTTTGGAGTTCGACTCAATTTTGGAGATCGACTCAATTTTGGAGATCAACTCAATTTTGAAGATCAACTCAATTTTGATGATCAACTCAATTTTGATGATCAACTCATTTTTGATGATCAACTCAATTTTGATGATCAACTCATTTTTGATGATCAACTCAATTTTGATGATCAACTCCATTTTGATCATCAACTCATTTTTGATGATCAACTCATTTTTGATGATCAACTCAATTTTGATCATCAACTCATTTTTGATGATCAACTCAATTTTGATGATCAACTCAATTTTGATCATCAACTCATTTTTTATGATCAACTCAATTTTGATGATCAACTCAATTTTTTCACAAAACGATTTCAACCACTACAAAATTTTTCATTACTACATGGATGATTTCTTCACAGTCTAGGTTTTACGTAGAAATTCGAAAGTACCTGTTATCTGAGAAAATAGTTTCCAAAGGGCGTCACATGTTAATGCGAGATGGATTACAGGTCTCAAGGCTTAAATTGGTACTGCAGAATCTTTACAGACATAGTAAACCTCTGTTTGAAGCCACGTGGTAACATAATCTCACGGTAGACACGCAGGGTTGCACTCTTTCACGTGATTTCGCGTTTCGTGGATCGTGTGGAGAACAATGGTCACCGTACACCCTTGTCCTCGGCAACTTCTTCCATAGTTCCAAGTAATTTTCTCTAGAGTCTCATCGGCTTCAACTATAGCAGTCTCTACGTAACAACATTCCCAGTAATCACGGTATTAGAACCTCTAGCTTACTCGAGCGTTAATGTGAGTAGATAACTGTTCAAAGATTAACTACCGGAGCAGTCAACGTGACTAACGTTTGTGTCTTTTCGAAGTTGGTAACAATTAAAGCCAATAATCACGATGAGAATCAGAAATTGCATAGGGAATTAATAGAGAATTAAAATTGTTTGCGAATCGACTTATTTCGATTTTTATACTTGTATTTTGTAAATTTTCTCGGCAACTGCTCGTTATGGAAGGAGTACGAGGTGTTTCGTATTGTCGCTATATCTGGTATTGATTTTGTGATAATGCTAACGATAATAAACAATAATTTTTGAACAACCTCGATTGGCCTAGTCCAATTCTTAATTTAAAAAATTAATTTTATAGAACATTTAATATTAGAAAAATTAATTTTATAAAAAATTTAATATTATAAAAATTTAATATTATCAAAATTAATTTTATAGGAAATTTAATATTATAACAATTGATTTTATAGAAAATTTAATATTATAAAAATCAATTTTATAGAAAATTTAATATTATAAAAATTAATTTGATAGAAAATTTAATATTATAAAAATTAATATTATAAAAATGTAATATTATAACAATTGATTTTATAGAAAATTTAATATTATAAAAATTAATTTGATAGAAAATTTAATATTATAAAAATTGATTTGATAGAAAATTTAATATTATAAAAATTGATTTGATAGAAAATTTAATATTATAAAAATTAATTTGATAGAAAATTTAATATTATAAAAATTAATTTTATAGAAAATTTAAACTACGTCGAATATTTAAAAAATACATTGTATTATAAAGAACCTGATGTTTGAGAACCAGACTAAATTTAATTAATTGAGACAAGATATACACACATCGATGTACCGTCTAATTAATAAAGTACCTTTTCTACGTTATAAAACGATATCAACTTTTTACATGAGAAATATATCGCGAGCATCAAGTATAATCGCAAGATCCGACATCCTCCAAAGTATCCGTTCATAAACGCCCGTATAGGGTGTTCACACACAAGTGCATACACACACACACACAGACGTGTACAGGCGACAAACATAACTAAAACGTGTTCCACTACCGCCGCCACATTGAATTCGCCTGAGAGGCTATTATTCGGAATTTGTTTTTGTTCGATGCGCCATAATCGCGTCTCGAGGACACCGCGAGCGGAAAAGGCTCTCTTTCGTCCGCATAATAACTGAGAATTCTCTCCCTCTCCATTAATTCTCGAAAAGGAAAAATTATTTAAGATCCACACGATCACGTTTAATAATGATTAGGCAGCGAATTTCATGAATTTATAACAAAATCTAGTAGGTGTAATTTCGAATGGTAAAAACATTAGAAGAATTTAAAAATACTCTTCTATTATTTCGAACCTATTAAAGATATCAAGAAAAAAAATAAATTTCCAGTTTCTCGTGTAAATATAGATGTGAAATTTTTATTTCACATAATGATCTGCTGTCCAATAATAATTTACATAATCAATCAATTGTCGGTGACAAAATCTTGTGAAAAACGATCTGGTTGAAAGCAGAGTTGGGCATTAATCGATTAAAATTTTAAACAAGATTGATTGATTAATGTGGACGATTAAAATACGCTAATCGTTGAGAAATGGACGATTGATTCAATCGATTTATGAAGGTAATCGTCAATCGTTGATTAAAAAAAGACATCGAAAAATCGACGATTGGTTCAATCGATTGATGAAGTTAATCGTAGATCGTTGATTAAAAACAGAAATCATCGAAAAATCGACGATTCATTCAATCGATTGATGGAGTTAATCATTGATTAAAAAAAAGAAATCAATGATTAAAAAAAAGAAATGATTGATTAAAAAAAAGAAATCATTGATTAAAAAAAAAGAAATGATTCATTAAAAAAAAGAAATCATTGAAAAATCGTCGATCGATTCAATCGATTGATAAAGTTAATCATCGATTAAAAAAAGAAATCATTGAAAACACGACGATTGATTTTCAATCGATTGATGAAGTTATTCGTTGATTAAAAAAATTAATTATCGAAACTTCGATGATCGATTCAATCGATTGCCGAAGTTGATCGTTGATTAAAAAAATAAATCATCGAAAAATCGAAGACTGATTCAATCGATTGTTGAGGTTGAGAACATGTTTACTTTCAATAGTGTTTTTAAAATTAATAAGTATTTAATCGTTGACCGGACAATAAACGACTGAACTAGGAGAGTAACAGTTAATTTCGATTAACGAACGAGGTAGAAATTTATTCGTAAATCGTCGATTAAATTTTTGGCCAACTCTGGTACAAACGTAACGTACTTACGTCCAGATATAGCTGGCATGGGGAGCATTTCGAAGGTTGACGTCATCCGGAGTCCCACCCCCTTTAAATTCGCGTTGAATGCAACTCTCGGACAGAAAAAACTGTGAGAGGGGCAGAGAGTGAGTAACTGAGAGAGAGAGAGAGAGAAAGAGGGAGAAAAGAATCGATGAGAGAGAAGAGAAAGGGAGACATAGAGCGAGAAGAAGACCCATGCCTTTTTCCCTTGGTCTCTCTGTTCTCCCTTCGCCCTTATCCGCATATTCCTTCCCCCTTTTCTGTCTTCCCCTGTGAAACAGCGTGTCCGGGGGCGGGGTTGGTCCCTTCTGTAAAGCTCGCAACGGGTTTCTATTCTCGGATGTCAATATTTCGTCAACTAGAGCCCACTCGGAACGCAACAAAAGCCTCTGGCCTGCACACAGCTTGCGCCTGTGCGGCTGCCGTTCCTGCTGCCGCTACTGCTAGCCTGGCGTGAGAGAAAGAAAGGAAAGAAAGGCTCGACAACGCGCGCACCCGTGTTGTATCGTTTAGAAGAGGATGCAACGATCACGCCGAGTTCGGGAGAGGAACAGTGTACTCGGGCGCGAACGAGATGGAGGGGGAGAAACCAATTCGAAGCGCGTTAAAACGACGTTTATTAATCCTCCACTGTTCCCGGTACAAAGTATTTTCACATTCCCTCCGAAAATTCCGACATTTTCTTGCCGCGATGCTGTCGATACTGTTTCGCCTTAAATTCGTACTACACGTCTAGAATTCTTCGAGGAATTCTGTGGTGATGTTGAAAAAATTAATTTCTGTAAGCGCAGCAGAGGGTTCATTAATTTTTATATTTATGCTTGCAATTTATTACCTGAAGGGTTAATCCTCTTTCATTTCATTTATCTTCAACGAAATGGTAATTAAAGAACACCAGGAATTCTGGGATGATTTTGAAAAAATTAATTTCTGTAACTGCAGCAGAGGGTTCATTAATTTTTATGTTTATGCTTGCAATTTATTACCTGAAGGGTTAATCCTCTTTCATTTCATTTATCTTCAACGAAATGGTAATTAAAGAACACCAGGAATTCTGGGATGATTTTGAAAAAATTAATTTCTGTAACTGCAGCAGAGGGTTCATTAATTTTTATATTTATGTTTGTAATTTATTTTTTGAATCCTCTTTCATTTTATTTATCTTCAACAAAATGGTAGTTAAAGTACACCAACAATTCTGGGATGATTTTGAAAAAATTAATTTCTGTAACTGCAGCAGAGGGTTCATTAATTTTTATGTTTATGTTTGTAATTTGTTTTCTGAAGGGTTAATCCTTTTTGCGCTCTGGTCAATCTTCAACGAAATGGTAATTAAAGAACCTCAGCTCCCAGCTTGATTTTATTGTTTTGGTTTGATTAGATGTAGCTATTATATAATATTTCAATAACAAATTAAATATATACATATATGTACCATTTGAATAAAGATTGAGAAATTGTGAAAACAATAGCCCCACTTGAATTTGAAAAATTAGCAAGTATAAGAATAATAATGAAAATTACGAAAATATATAGGATATTTTGTTGAATTTGATTTACATTAAAAAATTAGTAAGTACATATAAAAAATTTGAATAAGTGTGTCTTACGAACGGGCGTGTTTTGTTTGTACATCGAGTTTTTCGTAAAACCGTGATCGAGGCAAGACATTGTATAAATATTCGCAGACTGCGACGCTATAAGATATTGAAGAGGTATTGAATTACTGATAATGGAGCAGCGGCTTCCATAATATAACGTTCTTTTAAGAAATGTAACCGTAAGTGGGTCAATGCCGCTTTCGGAGACGCAGAAAGGAGAATCCGAGAGAGAGAGAGAGAGAGAGAGAAAGAGAGACTAACGATTCAGTGTATGTAGTATGTGCAGCGATGTATACTATTCGTAACATGCATCTCGAACAATAAATCGAACTTCAAAAAATTAATTCTAAAAAAATGTAAATTACTATACAAAACTAATTTTAAAGGAAAAAATTAAATTTTCTTTAAAATTAATTTCTTATAAATCTCATCCCTACAACCCCAACCCTTCGATTTTGTATCTTTACACAAAATAGAAATGTTCCACCTCGATTGCAACAAACTGGAGTGAAATAGAAATTTATTTTCTTTCTTAATATATTTATTGTTTTAAATTGCGCCTACACATTTTTATCATAAATGCATAATATTCGCTTATTATGCAAGATCCGAATGTTCATTGTCTCTTGGAATTGAGTTGGACAATTTTTAATAATGTTTAATCAATATTTACGTGTGCATTAAGAATTGCTAAAGTACATTTTCCAAACAACTTTTGTGCGACGTTGCTGAAGCGTACGAAGTCGCGAGCGATTTCGAAACCGTTCGCATATTCATGTGGACTAGCCCAAAGGCTATTTCCCTATTTACAGAAACCGAGGAGGCGACTAATACTGGCGATGCGTGTCGAGGTGGAGGCGAATAATATCGAGCGAGGAATCCTTGTACGAGATAAAATGGGCCTCTCACGGTCGTTGCTTGTCGACGTATAATAGCCGCGTTCTCCTCGCTCGGTACACCGTGAACTCGCCTCTCTGAACCTCGCTTTAACAAATCCAGTTCCGATCATCGCCACCACCATTTTAACTCGCGTTTCTGCAGAACGAGATAGCCACGCCGGCTCACTATAATCGCGCAGACAGCGAGCGGTCAAGGAAAATTGAAATCCCTGAACGATTCAAAGAAAATTGAAATCTTCCGCCGAACCAAGGCAGCACTTCTCTTCTACTACGGCCAAATGTATGAACCGTGGATTTTATGAATTTATTAACAAGATTTCAAGGTCGTCGATAGCTTTTTTATACGACACCCTATATATTTTCTTCGATATGCCCGTACAGTATAAAAAGACGAGTTCAACGAGTACAATGACCATGCCATTACGATTATTCAATCTCGAGATATTCCTGTCTGAAAGGAACAAACCTAACCTAAACCTTACGTTTCAGACACGAATATCTTGAGATCGAATGATCGCAATGGTATGGTCATTATACTCGTTGAACTCGTATTTTCCTGCTCTACGAGAATATCGAAGAAAATATATAGGGTGTCGTAGAAGAGTTCAAGGAAAATTGAAATGTTTCAACAATTGTGAAAATATGTGATAACCTGGAGAATAATTTACTCGGTTCTTGTATCAGGATCTTCATTTACAATTCGACAAAATATAATTGTAAAATTTAATTCGAAGACGAAGTGAACTATCAGACTCGTTGAACCGGTCTAAACGTACCTTTAACGGAAGCGTCGAGGAGACAGTGAACGTGTGCGGGAGTAACGAGGACGGGACACGGAGAACACGCTGGATGCCGATCGCAACACTTCACTAAAATCAGGACAACGAGAGAAGGAGGATGAGAACGAGGATTCGAGAGAGTCTCGGGACAGCGAGCCTGCGATACGTAAACAAGAGCGTGCGTCCGAGGTCGACTCGAGGGAAAAACGTGGGAGGAGCAGCTCCTTCTCTTTCTCTCAAAAGAGACGTCAACGACAATATAGAAAGGAATAAACAAAGGAGCCCTCTGTATTCATCCGTTGCATCCCGAGTTGGACAAAAATGTTACTTAAATAAAAATTTCGAATAAAGTGAGTTTCTTCCAAGCGGTTATTAAATCCACTTTATTCGAAATTTTTATTTAAAAAAGCAGCTCAATTGAGAAAAGCAAACTGGCCTTGAAAAAATGTAATATTTAAATCTTAAATTTTATATAGATTTCAAGATAAAATTTATAGAAAATTTCAGATAGACTATACAGGGTGGTTCGCGCAACTTGCGCACCTACATAACTTCCAAAGTATGCGTTGCACGAAAAAGTTTTGTATACAAAAGTTGCATGGTCTGAAGGGGTACATGATGTAGTGTATTTATTATTTTTACAGACGGAAGCGTTTCGGAGATTTGAAGGTCGACTTTGTTTTTTTAAATGGAATACTATATTTTTTATACCAAAATATGAAAGAATGTCGAACTTTGAGTAAAAAAGTATTGACCTACATTAGTCCTAAACCAAATAATTAACGAGTAATTTCGCTTTATTTCCTGAAAATTTTCTTCGCGTAATCATCAAGGTAGAAATTCAATTGTTTATAACTTTAAAACTATCGAGTATCTACGCCTAATATTTTGCAGGCATAATTAGGGATCCATATTCCATCGTCACACAAAAAATGATCAAAATCAATTTTCAAAATGATCAATTGCTTTGATATAAAATGAAATTACTGTTACAGGGAGGTCGATCGAATCGTCATAATCATTTTGCTGATCTTCCGTGATCCACGATTGTGCGCCAGGGATTAGAAAGTAGCGCAAAGAGCAAGTTACATAAAAATCAAGGTCACACATCCAGAAGCAAACCGAAGTTTCGAGTGGAGCTTGACACGTGCCTATTACCTAATGAGATCTCGCGTCATTATCGTAAATATTTTCATTCTCAGTTCGTCATCCGTGATGACACCAATTCAAATTAGCCGCCTAGACCAATAAGGAAAAAAACGTCCGACATGCGCCGGTCAACGTTGTACCGCAAACCGTCGACGAATTTATGAATATTAACAAGCGCGACACGTAATTTAACAATTCTATATTATACTGTTTGCATTGTTTCCAGCGTTTCATTATTGTTGAGAAAAGAAATCTATATTGGTAACATCAGGATAATTGAATTATAACAAAACAGAAGATATAGCAGAAGGAATACCTAATTTTAAAAATTCTCGTCGACAAAATGGTTAGTCAAGGATCGAAGCTGGTTGCTGAAAATCACAGTGTCTCCGAGTAGAAAACATTCAGTTGGTCTCGAGTCGAGCCCAACCTACTCGGGAATTTCTCTCTGGCTATGAGAAGATTCTGTCATTCGCAACAAACACTCCGTGGCATTTCGAGGTGGATGGGATAGATTTTTCCCCGATGGAAAAGGTCGAACGACAGAACGACGACGTTGGATCTCGGATTCGCGGCTTTTATTTTTCGCCGGCGACTCGCCTAGCTTTCCAATGATTAATTTATTGCTTCCCCTACGTGTCCTGGAGCAAGTCTGTTCTCTTATGACATTTAATCTCACCGCGTTACATCGACGACGGGAATGTCTCCGAAAATTAATTTATCTCTTAGATCGAAGTGTCAGCAACGTAAAGAGCATCTCTGAGACAAGTTTCTTCTCAAAGTACGTCTTCAGATTTCAAGGTCACTTATGTTTTTCTTCGATAGTCTCGTAGAGCATGAAAAGACGAGTCCAACGAGTACAATGACCATACCATTATGATTATCCGATCTCGAGATATTCCTGTCTGAAAGGAACAAACCTAATCAAAATCTTAACATTCGAACACGAATATCTCGAGATTGAATGATCGTAATGATATGGTCATTGTACTCGTTGAACTCGTATTTTCACGCTCTACAAGGTTATCGAAGAAAATATATAGGGTGTCGTATAAAAAAGGTATCGGTAACCTCGGAATCTCGAAGAAAAACTATTTCCTACCATTTGTGTATCTCTCAGCAATAAGCAAGACAATGATTTAGGCGATACAATACAGCAGAAACAACGTGTATAAAAATATGTAAGACTTCGAGTGTAAGTCTTAAAAAAAGACTCGCCTGATTTCGGTCCCAAGGCCTTCGTCGTGTTTCATGACGGTTTACATGTTCGTTGATTAAGAAATTTAAACAAAGCCGGAGCGGTTCGAGGAATCGATAAGCGAACAAGCCGAGAAACTTGAGATAATGATGGCGGCTGTTCCGAAGGTTTAAGCAACTCTATTGTCGATGCACGAAGGTGTAGAAAATGTGGAACCGAATTCTCCAGTCGACGCTCTTGTCGATTGAATAATATGCAGCAACGTATGCAGCACGTTCGAAGTAAAAATATATTTTTGACTTGGCTCTCTCTTATTAATTCGGACGTGTTCGTCGGTGCAACACGTGCGGCGCATGTCGTTCGTGTGTACACAAACGGAAATAACATCTGCCGTTCGAAGAGCCCCGAAAACTGTGTAAGATTCCACCGTGGTTGCCTAAAGAGCTTCTACAGAGCTTCTACAGAACTTCCGACCAACTTCTTCCCCGTTTCGACGCGAACGAGGAAAGTTGCACAAAGAACGCTCGCCCACAATGGCGGCCCCGATAATAACCGTAAACGTAAGCAGAAGAGAAATCTTTGCTCCGCGATGGCGACATTGTCGTTGGCATTTCTCGGCTTCGCGACTCACTAGAAAACTCTAACATTCGATTTTAATTGATAATATATGCTGAAAATGATTAACTGGAACGTAACAGACGCAGACTTGGAAGATTCAATTTGGAGCATGCTTTTTTTCAATTTTCATGTAAATGTAAAATAAATGTGAAATGTAAAACAATATATGTGAAATGTAAAACAATTAATGTGGAATTGTAAAACAATAAATGTGAAATGTAAAACAATTAAATGTGAAATGTAAAAGAATAAATGTGAAATGTAAAACAATAAACGTGAAATGTAAAACAATAAATGTGAAATGTAAAACAATAAAATATTAGAAAAATCTAACAATGGTGTTATGTTGTTTCCAATGTAAAGACATCCATTAAGGGATGAAATTAATATTTATTTAACTCCTGCTTCCCACAAATGATGCACAGAACATTTTTATTTTGCATAAAGATCGGCAGTCTATTCGTGAATAACTTCAGAAGTTGCACCAAATGAATTCGAAAATGTTTGTTGAATTATAAATCAATAGAATATTAATTTTTTTTTATTTTACATAGACTATTGAAAAATTAATTTTTATTTAACTCCCGCTTCCCACAAATGATGCACAGAACATTTTTATTTTGCATAAAGATCTGCAGTCTATTCGTGAATAACTTCAGAAGTTGCACCAAATGAATTGGAAAATGTTTGTTGAATTATGAATCAATAGAATATTAATTTTTTTTTATTTTACATAGACTATTGAAAAATTAATTTTTATTTAACTCCTGCTTCCCACAAATGATGCACAGAACATTTTTATTTTGCATAAAGATCGGCAGTCTATTCGTGAATAACTTCAGAAGTTGCACCAAATGAATTGGAAAATGTTTGTTGAATTATGAATCAATTGAATATTAATTTTTTTTATATTTTACATAGACTATTGAAAAATTGCAGTTGAATGAATAAGATATTGTTTCATTGCTGGATGACCATCGTTTGCGAGACAGTAATGGATAATTAATTGTAGTATTTGTTTGCACACTATGGTAAAACGATCGGCAGAAATATTTACAACGAACGCGAGACAAGAACAAACAGATTACATAACTGGACGATATGTGTGCGTCTCGCATCGTCATTATATAAGGATCACAATCCAATTCTGGAACAATAGCACGACAATTTAATAATTATGACCTATAATATATGTGACTGTGCATAAACGCGAAGCGTCGCAAAATCGTTTTGTAACAAACCTCGGCGATCGGTGTCACGTTACAGCTGCACGAGATGCACTAGGCGTGTATACCTTGTGCAATTTGAAGATTCGCAATTGTTGCTTTCGACATCATGTTTTTCTATACAGTTACACGAATCAATATTCGAACGCTCTAAAAAAGACGATAACTTTTTAAATATTTTACTATACGATTTGAACTTTTTTTTGGGAAGCTAGATCAATTATTTTACTGCATGATGTGACAAATTTTTTTTTCAAAAATAGCAATTGATCGGAATTGTAGGAAAAATATTAAAAGTTGCAAATTACAACTTTTTTATGTGGGCTTATATTGAAAATTTAAAAGGCACGTTTTGTAGGTCTGTGTTAATTATATGCACTGTGAAAATTTCATCGAAATCGGTTGACGCGGGGAAAAACGACAGGCATTGAAAAATGTAAGATTTCTTCGAAAATCGTGAAAATCTGCAAGTTTTACCAACTTCAAACGTTTGTAGCTCATTGCAACATGGACCGATTTTGACGAAATTTTCAGAATATGCTTAATTGACACAGATCTAGAAAACGTATATTTTAAATTTTCAATATAGGCCCACATGAAAAAGTTGTAAAATGCAATTTTCAGTATTTTTTCTACAATCCGATCAATTGCAATTTTTGAAAAAATATCTTTTCACATTCTATTAGTAAACTAATTGTTCTAGCGTCCCAAAAAAGTTTAAATCGTATAGTACAATATTAAAAAAGTTATCGTCTATTTTAGAGCGTCCGAATATTAATTCGAGTAACTGTATGCTTACAATTTCATTTAATACTCTTAATTGTTGTTCCATCTGATTTCTAAAAATTCTCTTGTTTCGAAATTGTACAATTTTTGTCAAGAGTGCATACAATTTGCGGTCTCTGATGAGTCAAAATTGGACTATCGAGTAACAATGATTATTTTATTATATTATATATTATCCGATATAGTAATGATTTGTTTGTTTTGCATGCAACAGAAGAGACAGGATTCGACGAATTAAAATCTAGCCTCACGAGGACAACTGTATTCCTGTGGGTTACATCACGCGTGCTTCCGAATATCTTGAAATATGGCGGAAGTAATTTATCAATGATTCAGAGGTCGCGTAATATCCGCCATATTCATGTTTTGTTCTACGATGTGTGTCAATACGGATTGAAATTGCTTTTTTTTTCGAGGACAATAAAAATATGTGTATACATTACCGCGAGCTGACCTAAACGCGCCGGATGAAACCCCCTATCAAAAACGAAATATTGTCATCCTGTTAAACATTGTTCCTGCACTTAGCTTAGAATCGGAGTTGTGCTAATTGCAATACATTGCAATTGAATTACGCAATCGAATTACACTGTATCTCAATTATATAGTAATTCAACCACGTCGCAACTGAATTACGTAATTCAAACCATTCAATTAATTCAATTATTTATTATTTCAATCAGATGTGTAATTGAAATACAATATAATTAATTAATGACATATTTTTATGTTTTTCTTTCATATACTTGTTTGTTAAATTACTTTGTAATTTAATTGAATGAAGATCTGAATTATAAATTAGAATGTGACTGAATTGCAATGTAATTCAATTACTTTGTAATTTATTTGAATGAAGATCCGAATTATAAATTACAATATGACTGAATTACAATGTAATTCAATTACTTTGTCATTTATTTGAATGAAGATCTGAATTATAAATTACAATATGACTGAATTACAATGTAATTCAATTACTTTGTAATTTATTTGAATGAAGATCTGAATTATAAATTACAATATGACTGAATTACAATGTAATTCAATTACTTTGTAATTTATTTGAATGAAGATCTGAATTATAAATTACAATATGACTGAATTACAATGTAATTCAATTACTTTGTAATTTATTTGAATGAAGATCTGAATTATAAATTACAATATGACTG
>CM052199.1:6090492-6127710 GCA_028455805.1 Lasioglossum figueresi | reverse complement strand
TAATTGAATGAAGATCTGAATTATAAATTACAATATGACTGAATTACAATGTAATTCAATTACTTCGTAATTTATTTGAATGAAGATCTGAATTATAAATTACAATATGACTGAATTACAATGTAATTCAAATACTTTGTAATTTATTTGAATGAAGATCTGAATTATAAATTACAATACGACTGAATTACAATGTAATTCAATTACTTCGTAATTTATTTGAATGAAGATCCGAATTATAAATTACAATATGACTGAATTACAATGTAATTCAATTACTTTGTAATTATAATTCCTGGAGTAATTCAATTGTAATTCTGCACAACTCTGAATCAGTCCCAATTAGGGGATTAGTCCCACTATTCCCACTAGTATTTTAAAGTGAAATAAAGAGCCCATTTTTTTTATTCAAGCAATGAATTTAACGAATAAAATTCCCTTTTGTTCTACGATCTTTTGTCAAAAAGAACAAATGAGAAAATATTTTATTGATTAAATGTTCGTCGCTTGAATAAAGAAATTCGGTTTTATTCCACCTTCAAGTATCGAAGTTACTTTGTTTCCACTGCAATAGTTCACCGAAGGATTAAAAGCTTCCTGGGACGCAGCATTGAAATCCAAATCTTTCGATTGCTGTAATCAAACGCGCTATCGAAGACGCTGATAAACTGTTACCACCTCCAAGAAATTAGTATTACATATCGAAGTTACATTCACGGAATTATGCCTCTCGTGTACAGGGTGTACCCGTTAAGTTATGTCACAATTTTTCAGGCATTTTTCCGGTGGTGCAATTAAAAAATGTTTTAAACAAAAGTTTGTCAGTACTCGGCGAGCTGCATGTTCGCATATTCTTAAATCTGAAAAAATGTTTTTTACGTTTAAAGGTTAGAGGTCACCTTGACTTTTTTAAATGGCACCGCATGTTTTGGATGTTACAGGATTGTTGCTGACGTCGAGACGAATTCAACAGTGTATCATACTATGACCTTGAGATGACCTCAAACCCGAGAACTTGCTGCAAACGTAATTTTAATGAAAAATTATCTAATCAGTACATCTTCCTGTATTTGAAAACATACTCATTCTTAGAGATCAAATCGTGATACGCTAAACTACGACTGAAGGAATACTGTCAATAAGCTGATTAGATCGGTGACACGATGACTCTGATGATTCTGAGCCGTAAGTGGTAAATACAAACATAACATGGGAATCGACGAAAGTAAACATAAACCGAGACGCCCTAATTATAGCGACAACAAAAATTGAACGAAAATTGAACGAAAATTGAACGAAAATTGAACGAATTTCTATATCATAAAAGATGCATCGCAGTACATTTGATGTAACTTGATTTATTTTATAAGAAATAATTTTTCATTATAAAATTACGTTTCCAGCAAATTTTCGAGTTTGAGGTCATCTCAAGGTCATGGTGTAATATACTGTTGAATTCGTCTCGCCGTCAGCAACAATCCTATGACGTCCAAAACATGTGGTGCCATTTTAAAAAAGTCAAGGTGACCTCTAATTTTTTTTTACGTAAAAAGCATTTTTTCAAATTTAAGAATATGCGAACATGCAGCTCGCCAAGTACTGACAAACTTTTGTTTAAAACATTTTTCGATTGCACTAACGGAAAAATGTCTAAAAAATTGTGACATAACCTAACGGGTGGACCCTGTATGCCGGGTGTTTCATTAAATCTGAACAAATTTGTAGAAGATCTAAACTAATTTCTGAAAATGTTTTCAAACTGAGAATTGAGGAGCAAGCCTAATCGTGCGCACATTTGTTTCGCCGTTGAAATCGCCGGGATTGTTGCTCGTCGGCTTGCGTCACGCCGATTTTTGAAGCTCGAATAAATCCAGAGGATGCATTTCCAGCGAATAAAAGAGGCGTGCACGCGAACGAGAAGGCTCGTCCCGTCAAGGATTCGGAGAAAGTTGTGTTCCAGGGCGTTGATTGGAGGATGACGAAATCACGGAAGCCGCTGGCCAATCATTGCTCTGGAAACTTTCCCAGAACACTTAAACCCTTTGACCGTTACATAAATATCATCCGATCCGGCGCGGCGTGTTGTTACAGCAACGCGCGAGATAAAGGGAACTTCGGGCGACAACAATCCGTTGTTGTTGCTCTCTCCCACGTAAACTGTACACTGACGATCAAAAGTATCCCAAACAATAATCAAATAATCTCGTTTATACTATTTTGTTCATACGAATTCTAAATTTATCGAATCACTCTCTCCACGAATTTTTTCAATTTTAATATTTAAGAAATTTAGATTTAAAAAAATGTGTTTCGAAACTGATTCACAAATTATAATTAATCAGTG
The DNA here is from genome assembly GCA_028455805.1 of Lasioglossum figueresi. Lineage (NCBI taxonomy): Eukaryota > Metazoa > Arthropoda > Insecta > Hymenoptera > Halictidae > Lasioglossum > Lasioglossum figueresi. The sequence continues at coordinate 6,125,366 of CM052199.1, read as the reverse complement.
CCAAAGAATAACATTGCTAGTGTTTGTCATAATTATGTCGTAATTAATTAATACTGTTAACTCAACTGTAACTATTTTATTTCATTTTTAAATGTTCGCTGTATTGGTTCAACCTAATGTTAATATAATAATTACAAAAATATTCTGTATTGATTGTAGCTAGCAGGAATAAAATAAAAATTGATTTTAGTTTTAAAGGAATTACCCAGAATATTTTTAATTCTAATAATTATGAAATTTAGATTTAAAAATGTGTGTCGAAACTGATTCACAAATTATAAATAATCAGTGCCAAATAATAACCGCTAGTATTTTTCATAATTAATTAATACTGTTTACACAACTGTAACTATTTTTTTTTTAATGTTCGCTGTATTGGTTCAATCTGATGTTAATATAATAATTATAGAATTATTCTGCATTGGTTGTAGGAAGCAGGAATCGAATAAAAATTGATTTCAGTTTTGAAAGAATTCTCCAGAATTTTAAATTTATCGAAACACTCTCTCCACGAATTTTTTCAATTTTAATAATTAATAAATTAAGATTGAAAAATGTGTTTCGGACCTGATTCACAAATTATAATTAATCAGTGCCAAATAATAACATTGCTAGTATTTTTCATAATTAATTAATACTGTTTACACAACTGTAACTATTTTATTTATATTTTAAATGTTCGCTGTATTGGTTCAACCTAATGTTAATATAATAATTATAAAAATATTCTGATTCGAATGTGGGAAGCTCGAATCAAATAAAAATTAATGTCAGTTTAGAAAGAATTCTCACGAATTTTAAATTTATCGAATCACTCTCTCCACGAATTTTTTCAATTTTAATAATTAAGAAATTAAGATTGAAAAATGTGTGTCGAACCAGATTCATAAATTATAATTAATCAGTGCCAAATAATAACATTGCTAGTAACTTTCACAATTAATTAATACTGTTTACACAACTGTAACTATTTTATTTATATTTTAAATGTTCGCTGTATTGGTTCAACCTAATGTTAATATAATAATTATAAAAATATTCTGCACTGATTGTGGAAAACTGGAATCAAATAAAAATTGATTTCAGTTTTTCGAAACAACATTACAGTATTCTTGAATTTTTCTAGTCTGCTACTGTTTTATATTTCATCCGCAGTCACATAATAAATGCTGATAGAGAACTGACCGATGAATATCGTTGAAATTTACGTTAGAAATATTCGAACAATTATGGCCGCGTTCATACTTTTGCGCGACAGTGTACGACAAAGCACGTAACGCGTTCGCGAAAGCAAACCGGCGACGATCTCCTGTAGAAAGCACGTTAGAGAACTATAGAGAATGATCGTTTCCGATCGTGACCGAGTCGCCGACGATTTTCAGGCTATGGACGCGCTCCAAAGCAACTGAAAAGTGTTCCAACTTTCTTCCGGAATTGTTCGAGAATTAAACGAGAGGATCTCGGAATTGTTGCACTCGTTTTTTTCCCGAAAACTGTGTCAACGTACAGCGAACTTATCCTCTTAAGCTTTTGCACCCGGATAAATTCAACAATCACGACATTACAAATGGACTCCGGATTTTTGTACACAATAAAAAATGTCTGCATCAATTGCAAGGCACAGGAGCTGCATATCAATTTGTATTTTTCATTAATAATTTAAATGCAATGAAGATAATATATTAATGCTCTTAAAGTTTTTTTTAATATGTTCGCTCTTTCAAGTTGCATCTGTTATAAAAATAATTATAAAAATACGTACACCATCGACAGAGAATCTGCAGAACCATCTTGTAAGAATAAAAAAAAGAAAATGCCGCAGGAATGGAAAATATGGCCGCCGTCCGGTCAGTTATTGGTCAGTCCGACGAGGATTAATGTTTGCGAGCTATTTAACCGAAACAATGCACGAGGTACGACGAGGAAGCAATTTATTAGGAATTAGAAAGGAACGCTGGAAATCACCTTATTACCGGTGAAATCGAGACAATTGTTGCAAACTGTAATGTATGTACGGTCTCGAAAGACATACTTTCCTCCGGTGTTCATTTATAGTTCGACGCCGTGCGTGTATGCTACAGTTGTGGAACCTATGCATGTGCGTGTATAAAACCTGGAAACAAGGAAGAGAGAACAAGCATAGACTGCAAGTTGTGTTGGGGTTCTCGTGGAAAATTTTGATACAATTTCTACACGCCGGTAACTCGGAAGTATGTCAGGGTTAAAACGGGATGCCGTCGACGAGTCACTTTGACTGGAAATATTTTTCACCGTTGTCTACACAGAATACTGTATTTTCCAAGGTCATCGATATTTTTTTTATACGACACCCTATATATTTTCTTCGATATTCTCGTAGAGCGTGACAAGACGAGTCGAACGAGTACCATGAACGTATCATTATGATTATCCGACCTCGAGATATTCCTGTCTGAAAGGAACAAACCTAATCAAAATCTTAACATTCAAACACGAATATCTCGAGATTGAACGATCGTAATGGTGTGTTCATGGTACTCGTTGGACTCGTCTCTTCATGCTCTACGAAAATATCGAAGATAATATATAGGGTGTCGTGTAAATATATATATAAACATTTTTCTCGTATCACTGAATAAGCTGCTTCGATCTTCAGAAAGTTTCTGCTGGTGCATTTATAGGAAAAGTGTCAACAGGTTAATAATGTATAACGTTTTGAACGAAGCGGGCAAGGTCGTTGCTTATGGAAGGCAGACTAACATCAGCTGTAACAACTTCTGTTGTTCGTTTGCTCCCGCTATCAGCTGTCATTGACAGCGAGCGCGAATTTCGTGCGCATGCTCGCACGGACTCGTTCGAAACACGAGCGGGAAGTCGTTCGTTGGCGAACGTCGATAAAAGCTTTTTCATCGAGGCAAACTTCTTTCGGAGATAACAGCTTTTATCGGACAAAAATGTTACCGATAATACTCGGACGAGCGACATTTGTTCCTTTGTTAATTTGAATGACTAAACCGCTCAACAAAGAACCGCGATACTCGACGGTACCAAGAAACTGTAAATATTCGGAGATTATTTATTATGGTCGAGGGCTTTTCGGTCAAGGCGTCCCCTCCCTTCGCGGAATCTTTATTTAACGCGTCGCAATTAATCACTTTCCTCGGCCGGTCACGGGATATAATTATCTCGCCGCTTTTATCTGGACGAGAGCTTTGGAAACCGCGAGACTTTGTAATCCGGAATAATTAATGCAAAGGGGTAGGTGGAAATATAGTGACGCTCGCGATATATATTTAAACGGCCGTTTCCGCGCACGTGCGAACATGCCCGCGATTATTTGAAATTAACGAGCGTACAGCTGTAATGGAGAACGTGCGAAACCATCGAGATCGTATCAAACTATGCGAACCTGACCGTACATACATTGCTAGATGGACGCTTTTATCATTTTTTGATAGTTTTTATCATCCCTTTACACTATTTCAACGTTTGCATGAAATTTCAAGGTCATCGGTATTTTTAAAAATTAAATACCGTACTTTTTCCTTCGATATTATTGTAGAGCATGAAAAGACGAGTTCAACGAGTATAATGACCGTATCTTTATGATTATCCTATCTCGAGATATTCCTGTCTGAAAGGAACAAACCTAATCAAAATCTTAACATTCGAACACGAATATTTCGAGATTGAATGATCGTAATGGTATGGTCATTATACTCGTTGAACTCGTCTTTTCAAGGCCCACAAAAATATCGAGAAAATATATAGGTTGTCATATAAAAAGAACAACCGACCTTGAAATCTCGTTAATAAGTGCATAAAATTCATTTATTCTAATAAATGTAATCGTAGTTGATCTAGCATTACATTTAACCAACTAATTATTGTTATAAACTTCTAGTCGAAATACCGATGAACTGTAAAGGGTTAGCGCATTACCGTATCTTCGAACAGCGAAATAAATCACGAACGTGTTATCGCTACGGCGACGATTAATCTTTCCAGCGGAAACTCGGTATACAATGTGTCTACGGTTATCACCGAACCATGAAAGAACTGTTCCGCGTTAGATTCCTTATGGCAGCCCGCGTTATGGACGTAGTATGCATGTATATTCATAGCGCGGGGAACAGGTCGACTAATGTATACAACGCGAATGACGGTTAATAGTTTACTGCCTGCGTGGATAAGGTGGCGACCGACCTTGCTGACCTGTCGAGCGTTATTACACTGACTAATTAGCGCATCCCACCTGCTGTTCAATTGATTTTCGTTCTACGTGTCTTCGCTTTTGATCATTCATTAATTCGATAGAAAATTATTAACGGTGTATCGATACGTAAAATAATTAAATAATTAAGATATTTTTATTTCGCATGAAAATAGTAAAATTATAATGGACACGCAACGTCGACATTTTATGATAAACAAATCAGTATAGAGAGCGTTCCGCAGAAGTTTCTGATTCGCGGAAAAACGACACAATCCGATAGCGTAGGATAATTTCCGCGAGCGCCACGGAGGCGTGCGTTACCGTAATCTAGACATAGTTAGGAATATCGACGTTCTTGCCCCGGCGTTTGACATAAGTACACGAAATGAAGTTAGACGGACGGTGCTTTAAGCGGTATAGTGTGCACACATGCGCATTAGATCATCACCCCCCTCCCCCTCCTCCACGCGCAACAGCAAAACGACTGATAGGGAAACGAAAGGTACCGCATCGTGTCGTGCTTTTCACAATTACTCGCAGTCCTTATCGGTTCAATCAATCATTTTCTCGAAAAGAAACGCCACTTCTGCATATAATCTTCGATCGACGCGACACTCACGGAAGTTGCTTGGATGCGTGGTTGTAAGATCCGTACTTTGACGTCATCTAGACACCAACACGAACATCGCATGTCATAATCTATTGCATAGTGTGCTCAGGTTGCGTCATGCATGTGCAAGGTGTTTTAACGAAATTGGGATCGTTTTACGAAAATTAAATTATTAGTAGTTTCTGTTATATACGACACCCTATATGTTTTCCTCGATATTCACGTAGAGCATGAAAAGACGAGTTCAACGAGTACCATGAACGTACCATTACGACCATTCAATCTCGAGATATTAACTGTCTGAAATAATGCTTTAATATAAACCTAACTGGTTTCAATATAAACCTTACAATTTTCTCGATATATGTTGCCATTACGATCATTCAGTCTCGAGATATTCGTGTCTGAAAGGTAAGTTGTAGGTTAGGTTCGTTGCATTCAGACAGGTATATCTCGAGATAGAATGATCGCAATGGTACGTTCATGATACTCGTTGGACTCGTCTTTTCATGCTCTACAATATTATCGAAAAGAAATCATTATCTTCCGATGAAAAAAATTCCTGAAACCTTGAAATTTCGTTGATAAATCACATCGAGACGCGCTGCACTGACAAACAGCTTACCAGTTATGCCCTTTGCGTCGGGGGTTGGGTTCGCAAAGCCGCGTGAGCAGCGTACGCGGATGCAGAAAGATTGGTTCCGGTTTCTCCGAACGATTTGAAATTGCCGCTTTGATTCGCGCGCCGACCGAGGAGACACACGGTTCCGAGACCTCATTATGCAACGGACAATTATGAAAATTTAATTACGCCTCACCTTGAGCACGCGTGCGGGAATATAATGTCCGAAGGCTGCTCCATTGTCGTCGGACCGCGCGAGAGCGTCACGAGCGACCGCTTCGCGCCGGCAAAACAAACGTTTCATAATCCAGCGGATTCCGTCGCGTGTAAACCAATCGTTTTGCGCAAGCAATACGTCGCTGCGGCCGTGTGTCTTCGACGAACAGAGAAACTTTTTTCTTGCTTGCCCGGCGATTTCAACGGTCAGCGAAAACACGCTCGAGTTCGTTCCATTACGTCTCGAGAACGTACAAATTAAATGCATTCCGAAGCTTGTGTACCGATAAACGAAAAGCTGAACATCGAGCTACGAAAGAAAATTAAAAATGGAAGTCGCGTGACAGAGGACGAGTGTTTGTTCCGTTTTCCAAAATGGTGGCAGGAGAGAGAGGGAGAGAGGGAGAGAGAGAGAGAGAGAGAGAGAGAGAGAGAGAGAGAGAGAGAGTGTAGCATTTTTCTACGTGCCAGCACTCCCAAGGTGAATTTATAACGTGTCGCTACGTCTGACATAATTCTTTGTCAGTTCCGAGGCGTCTGTCCGTCGTCCTTGACAAACGGGTACCCTCGCTCCACAAGCACCGGAGTGCGCAATCAAAGATGACGATATTATTTCTGACTCGTTGATATTTGCCAATTTGGTAAATAGCGGTGTGTGTATCGGCGAATGAGGTTCTACCAAAAACTTGATAGCCGTGCTAGGTTCGAACACTACGGCCCTCTCGTTCCACTCTAACCCATCGCGGACTCCTCAATCCTTTTGAAACATTAAAACTTTCTTCCACGAACTAACGAAACCAATAATACAATTTTTGATCGAAGTCGTTCAATTATTCACGACTTCGGAAATTACATACGGCGACGTTCGCGAAAGGGTAAAAATTCTTTAGATAATTTTGAGGTTAAATTTTCGAGGAAAACGAAAATTAACTGTGTTGGCGCTCGAATGGCGACTCCGAGGCGCCACTGAAAATTGCTGTACCATTATTGAAAATATTGTTTACGTTATTAAATATATCGGTATCCGATCAATGTGGATGTTTACGCAAATTTGAAGAAAGTGGAATTACGTAGAATCTTATTTTCAATGGTAGTAGGCTTTATAGATCTGGAATAAATAAATTCCAGAATTATTTGAAAATTTTCAGAGAAATAGATCCATAAAGATCCGCAGTCTACTAATTAATTACTAGACAGCGGATCTTATGCATTTATAACAAAAATGAGTATGTGTAATTTAAAACAGTCAAACAATTAAACGAATTTAAAAATACTTTTATATTATTTTGAACCTATTAAACATATTAAGACGACAGGTCTTCTACAGGCGACATATTAAAGAAATTGTAAAGATTTTTATTTTTAACCTATTACTAGTGGTATTAGAGTGGCTGTAATTTAAAGTAGCAAAAGGATTAGAATAATTTACACATAGCATTATATTATTTTCAACCTATTAAACATATTAAGAAAGAAAATAAATTTCTACTTCACTCCAGTTGGTTGCAAATCAAATAGAAAATGTTTATTTCGCATAAAGATCAGCTGTCTATTAATCATTTAATCAGTTAACTGCGTTCGACGTGTATACACGTCTCAATAGCAATAACCTTTTCAAGAATGAATTGTAAATTGTTTATCAAATAAAAATGTAATCCTTCCTCGTTTTTCGTAAAATTTATAATAGGGCCATTTGCTCTGCGTTCGACGTGTATACTTGTCATTGCTTGATTACAATTCCGCACTCGGTCGGTGATTTCTAAAACGAAATTCCGCAGTTAAGAGGTTAAGTATTTTACGAGATATCATACCAATACTTCATGACAATAAAATTTCAAAAAAATCATCGAAAAATTACCGAGTGCAAAGGATGAAAAGAAATAAGTGTAGAATGGTTAGAGAATAGTATACAGAGCGCTAGTGAGGTTATATGAATCGGCAAGCCGACCTCATTTATTTGTGGATAAGGGCAAAGTGTGCGCGCAGCAGCATGTCTCTCCTGGTGCATATCCCCCCACCAGTTAACTGACCGGGTGATTCCCCCCGAGGTAATACGTCCCTGGGAAGCTCACGGTATGCGCCATCGAGTGTACGCTTATTTTAACAAACCTATTTCTGATATTGTGCCACCGCGAAAGAGACGGGGGCCTGTATCGAGATTAGAAGGCTTTCGACGAAACCGATTTACTCGGAGAGACGCAATAAACGCTCCGCTCCGTCCATGCTGACCAGAAATCAACGACGAACTGCGTTCTTCTACGACTGTGTGTTCTCTGTACGGGCACACGTTCGTTCAACAAATGCCCCCTACTTCCTTCCCACACCCTTCCCACGAGAGAGCGCGCGCTGGAAACAGTATGTTTCTGTCTCGATGGCGTTAGGTGAAAGCTCGACACAGAGTCCACAGAGTTCATAGAAGTAGCGCTGGACAGCTAACGGGGGAGGGGGGCGAGAGACGCTCGGATGTCGATGCAATAGGCTCGATACGACTTCGGAATTCCGAAAATAGCATACCCCGGAATCGATAACGCTACCACCGAAATTTCTGCCGTCACCGAAATCGCATAAACTCTTGTCATTTCTCTGCATACCCAATCCCCCCTCCCCCCTCGGAAATACAAATTAATGGTTCGTCAGAAAAGATGAATCCTAGCTAATTAAAACGTACTGCTGTGTATTATTATTAGACTCCGAATCTTCATACATTTATAACGAAATTGAGAAGATGAAATTTAAAATTGTTAAAAAATTGAAGATGTCTATATATGATTTCTCTATGTGATCTCTGTTAAAATCATTAAGGGAAGAAATAACATTCGATTTAGTTTCTGTGCCTTGCAAATGAATGCAGACAATTTTTATTTTTTACCGAACTGATTTATTTAATCATTTAAAAATATATATTTTACTTAAACTGATCGAAATTTTATAGGGAACTCATTTTATTATTATTACACGAGATCTGTCAGTGTAAACGACCGTTTTAATAGTGCGGGTCAGAATAGACCCGGACACCGGAGGGTTCAGCAATTCATTTTGCAGGAAGGCTAAGAACGGAATTCAGACATATCCAAAGGAAATTCTTTGAGAAATCCTATTTCTAAAGAAACTTACAGAAAGATTTGAATAAAATGTTAATTTAGAACACGACAATAATTTCAAACAGATTCTCGAAACCCAAAACGAATGATCCGCGAGTTTATTAGTCGAAAATTGCCAGTTGACAGTTTTCGATATTATTCGGCCCGATAAATCGCCACAGAATTTCAAGTGCGAACAATAAGTCCTGATTCCAGCAATATTCGAGTCCGCAAAACGGCACCAGCAACAACCTTGATTCGCAAGCGATGTGGGTCACGGAAGAAAGGCGTAATATTTCAATGAAATTAAAATTTCTCAATGCCGTCAGAATTGAACGTATTCCGAGGCATCGGCAAAAATTGTACAGCGAGAATATTATCGCGTTTTATAGCGAGTAGTTCGAGCCGCCGCAAGGCTGGTAGTTTCGCAGCTACCGCATAAATGTCAAGGGATCCTGACATAGTTTTTGTAGGCGCCATCTTATTAGCTAGGTTCCATCATTTTATCCTTCAATATAAAATTATTTTTTATTTTTTGGAAAACTATCGGTAGATAGTACAGCGAGTCGGTGTATAACTCGCCGATAAACGATTAGATACCGCACTGCTTATTGCGCGTTTAACATTGCCAAGATTATCTCAGCCAGAAGAAAACGTATACGCACACGCCGTGTGCGATATGGTGGAGCGAGTCGATTCAAATTCGCGTCGATTGCCGCTCTGCGGCTAACCTTGTCTCGTCTTTGTATTTTTGTGACGACCGATAACAACGTCAGTGACAATGTCAGACCGATTATCGTCACGCCGAGCGAGATAAGAATTCAACGCCGAACGGGAAAGGTAACGATTGCTAAATCGTTTCCATGACGCGTTTTTAGGTTAATCGCGTATACTTCGATTCCCCGTAACGAGTTACCAACATAGTTCCACATAGAATCTACAAGTCTACATAGTTCCATAGAACATACAAGTCTTACATAGTTCTGCAGAGAAGCGAATTTTTAATAATTCACGAGTCTACACAGTCTCATACGAAATCATTCGAAGCCCGTAACGCGCGTCGATAAGAACACGCGATACTGTTTAACGCTAAACTTACCGACCATGAAAAGTGACCGATGTGTATATTATTATAAAAATAACAAGATTAAATGTTATTTCTATTTTTTACTCGAATCAAAAATATTAGATAAATTCCTACGAAAACACCTGTAAAATTTCAATAATTGTCAAATGAAAGATTTAAAATTGTAGGTTAACTGTCGAACGCACGATTCTATTAACAATAAACTCCCGGATCGTCTTCGTCTTTCTGTGTACACGGTAAGGTAAGTCATTGCAAAGTAACGGCGTGTATTTTTACCGCGACCGGTTCGTAGTTGTTTGGTAGTCGGCTATAGGTAGTTGTTACACATAAAGGTGTTAATACACCGAGGATAACACGTCCCGCGACCCTACGGGGCGATCGAAGATTACAGAGGACGTGACTTTCCGACTTGTTTTCGTGTCTGCGAGAGAGCCTCTCCCTCTCTGTTCCTTCGTCGTTCTCTTTCTCTAACCGGGGATCGGATCGAGAAACGAGCAACACGGAGTGACACATCTTTAGAACAATCACCCGTTGTGAAAGCGCCTTACCGGTTCGAGTGTACTGCAGCGTAATATAACGAGCAGGCCTCGGCTCGAGAAATCGAGAACCTTTTTACAGCGCGTACATACGTCACAGAGAGTTGTAATCTCACAATCGTCGTCTCTACGTATCCGATATATTCACAGATAATTTAAAGTATAAAGCCCGGTACACAACAACGGATCTGCACAGGGTTTCACAAAAATTATATGTCGCGATTCTACACTCCCGATTTCGTCGAAAATTACATACGGAACACCCGACAGAATTGACCTTGAACGTGAAAAAGAAGCAAGACAAAAGAAAAAAAAACAAAATTTCTTTTCCTATTATTAAAAATGTTGAAAAAAATCTTTAATCTTAACAGAATCTTTAATCGAACCATCAACAGCAATTTTCATTGCGAACTAACAAGTCGCTCTCAATAACGTCGTCTAATACTTTCATTGAAGATTTCAATGTAAAAGAGAATTTCTACGATTTCTTTTGGTACAGCAAAATGAATAAAAAAAAATCCTGTTAATAGGCAAGTAAAGCGTTAAAAGAATATTTCGATTGAAAAAAACTAAAATCAAATAAAAGCGTTCAACGTTCCTTATGTCATTGTCTGACACCTTGTACGTCGACCGATATGCGATAATAGACTGACGATCGCGTACACGGTTTTTGTAACGCGCGGCGCTGTAACATCGGTTCAAACAAACGAGCAGCGACTAAGGATACACAAATCCGTTTTCTAACGTGCGGCGACAATGCGGCAGAACAACGAACGCTTACGTCGACCGATACGCGATAATACACTGACGATCGTACACACGGTTTTTCTAACGCGGGTCGCTAAATTGAATCCATCATATTTCAGAACGCAATTCCGGTTACCGAACGTTAAACAAACGAATGCGTGTACCGGGCCAAAGGGGTGTCCAGTCGGCGTAATAAATATGGGTTCACTGTTGTCGACGGGCCGATTCGAAATATCGAGCAGAAAATCGATTGGTAGCACCAACAGGGTCGAACGTCACACTTCATGGTAAAATCGTTTAAGAGAAACACACTGGCACTTACCTAAAGATCGACACAAAAGCGCATTATCCTGATGAGACACGGGATCCACGGTTATAATCCAATCCTCCTCGGACGAATGAAGACGAAGAAAAAAAAAAGAAGATCACTAGGGTATCACACTAGCAACGACGTGCACACTTCCCCGCGTCCACGGAATAATCTGTCTCCGTAAATCGTCATCGTCCGTCAGGACGACGAGCACGGTCACCACGCTGCTTGGCACTGCGACGCCTTCGTCTATTCATCACCTCGTCATAACGACGGCAAAACGAGTGAGAGAACCAGAGAGAGCTCCGGCAACGGGAACGCGCGCGTAACGACGACGATCCGATGTTGCACGCGCGTGACGCGCCGTTAGAGAGGGTAGGACTCTCGCGGCGTACGGATCGACAGACGGTCGGACGACCGGTGTCCTTGCGCGTAGCAGCCTCTACAATCTTTATCGCAGTCTCTACGTTGCTCCCGATGATGTTCCGTACGATCACCGGACACGTCAAAATTCGTCAACACAAAATCTATCCATATCCGTACTCTCTCCCCTCGATTACAAGTAATCGTCTGTTTATTTTGCCGTCCACGCACACAGGCACGCACGCACACACACCAACAACAACAACAACAACAAAAAATTCAAAACCGATGTACGACGACGACGGATAGAACAACGGGAACGATTGCGATTAAAAAGCGGCGTTCTCGTTTGTTTCTCCTTAATGCGACGATTCGCGAAAACATTCGAACGTGTGCGTGTATAAAAGAGCGAGCGAGCAAGAGAGAGAGAGAGAGAGAGAGAGAGCAAGAGAATTTAGTGAGAAAGAGAGAGATAGGACTGTGTCGCGTGGATGGTCGTCGTCGTCGACGATGCTCAGAGCGAGAGAGCGTCCTCTCGGTATTCGCGGACGGCTGACTCTGACTGCTCGGCTGACTGACTACTCCGCGCCGGGTAGCATTGGCCCCGCTAAACGGTTGAAAGTAATACTGTCTAGTGAGAGGCTGTTGGGGCCAACATCGGTCTTCCTCTCTCCCCAACGTTTCACTCTTTCCCTCTCCTTCTCTCCGTCTCACTACTCTGGTTCCGCGCGCTCTCTATCGTCCGGTGTGTGTATACGCGGCGCACGGTGTGTACGGCGTGTGTCCCTGTCCGTCGATTCGTCGTCACGATCGTGTATCACCACACGCGCGAGAGCGTACGTTCGTGATAGCGTGGAACACCGTTGCCCCGATGTGCTGGTAATACAAGAGCAACGGGCACCGATGCTCGATGTGTTTGTAACTCGCGCGGGATCGACGGAGGGAAGATTGTGTGCGTGCGCGTCGGTATCGAATACGGACGGGACTGAGCGTCCTGGTGTGATAGGTCGAGGGACACGGGTGGGAGTAAAGTTACACGCGCGCACGTACACAAGCGCAGGCGCACACGAACGCCATCTAGCAGCGGCGCGACACTCGCACCCCGACGCACGCACACAAGCGAACGTAGCGGGACGCGTGTGCCAGAGACGCGGAGCGGTGGGGGTATACGAGCGTCAACGGACCAGGGGCTGGGGAGGGGAGAGGGGAAGGATGCGGTTCGTTCGAGTGGTGGGGAGGAAAAAGACGAGGAGAACCGACAACGACCGAACAGAGACCGAGAGAAGGACGCGCAGGGGTTGGGTGGGGTGAGAAACGACGAAGCCCGAGCTTAGGCGAGGGGTCGCTCCTCCGGCCGAGGGGTTGTCGTGCCGGTGGGGAGGTTTGACCTGAGCTAGTTCCCCTCCATTCAATCCACGGCCACAATATCGGTTATAGCGAGCCACTGTTGCCAGATTGTGCGCCTCGGCGGCGACGGTGGCGGCGTGTGGGTGGAGCCACGCGATAGAGGGAAAAGGTCCCCCCCTCTCTCCCTGTAACAAGCGTCCTCTCGCTCTCTCTCCCTCTCTTTCTCGCTCGCTCTTTATCTTTCTCTAGTCCTCGTGCATACTGCTCGATCCGAGAAACGAGCACGTCTGTGTCCGTTTCTCTCTCGCTACCTCGCATGCATTCTCTCTCATTCTCCCCCTTTTTCGATCCTCTTTTTCTCCGTTCTTCCTTTCCGCCGGCACAACCCGACGACTGTAAGACTGTCTCTCTCCACACAATGGCGTCCTCCGTCTTCCGTTCGCGGCTGCTCCCGCGCTGTTGTTGTCGCTACCGGGACGCACGCAGACCCCTTCGAATCCAAGGTGCATGTGGCATTTCTACGTGCGCCGCCCGGAACTTATGTACCAACGGTATGCGTGCCTCGATGGCGATAGTACTATAGCGACCCGGCATATACTCCACTGCCGAGCCACTGCGACCGGGATGTTCGACGCGATCTTGTTCCGAAGATCGATTAGCTACAGGGAAATTAGCGGACTGCTCGCTGCTCGGAATCTTAACCCCTCGCACTGTCGCGTCACCTCGAATCCGTCATAAGCTGCTTCGAAGTCTGCCAGCACCAAATCTGCCATGGTCCAACAAGTTTCAACTTTTTTTTTTACGTTTCGATCCTCACTATGCGACTCTTCTAGTTTCTCGCGCTGATTCCGAATCCGACCTTAATTTTTCTTATAGGCGCACAGTTTTGGAGAAATTTGAAAAGACATTTTTCAATTTTAAATCAATATTGTGATGTTATTGCAAGAGATATCTTCCACGGGATACGGCGCGGCGAATGCCTGTTCTAGTGGTGAGCGCCATTGGCGCACAGTGGTCTAAAACGCGAAATATAGTGACATTTTGCCCATAAACCAACTGTCTCGTATAGATATCTGTTGAATGTTGATTGCTTTCTAAATATCCGTCAACCCCGAAAATGAAAAAATTAGTGTAAAGTTTTGAAGATAGCCTTTCTCATGGAAAAAATTGCTTTTCTTCTTCAAGATGCCCTGACGATCCTTTTCAATATTTTCCTTCCAATTTTTTTTTAAATGAAAGGTTTATCTTTAAGCTATAAATTATCATTGTCAAATGAAAATTAGTATCTGTAATGTATTAAGAATGTTACGTTAAATGTAATGAAAAAAATTTGCGATATTATCAATACTTCGCAAGGAGTATCTTTTGAGTCATAAGAGGTTATAGAATTTGACAAAATGGAATATTTTCAGCATACTTTCCTCTATGTAATCATGCAAAAAAATCATTTCCTATCTCGTCCTAGTGCGGCTGTGCGTATTAGTTCTCGCATTCATCGTCGGGATTCCGTGACGACTAAGAAACACTTTAGACTCTAAACACTTCAAATCTTTATTCTATGATACAATTTTTTGAGCGTCATATTCCATGTTTTTTCTCCTTTTTTATTTAAATTTTGTTTTGTGCAGTTTTTATTTAGTGCCTACCTCAGTGGAGGCTCTGGAGTGTAGACATAAAGATTTTAAAAATTATAGAACTAAAAGTAGTCGAAAAATGTCAAGACTTGCTACCAACGAAGACATATATCATAAATTGTTGTTAACTTCTGATCCGTATACAGGGTGTTCATTTGAAAACTTTCCAGCCGAATATCTCGAAAAGTATGAAAGATATTAAAAAAGTGTAAAACACGTGTCCAAGGATTTCGAGGGGGAAAGAGCGGGGCTGTATCAGTTTTTTATTTGGGTGGCGTTTTCAAGGTCATTTGAAGATCAACTTTGTTTTTTCTTATGGAAACCTACATTTTTTATTACGGGATCTTATTGGAGGTAAAAATACCAGCAATTTTCGTAGGATACTTTTTTTTATCTGCGCACTAGTTTCGGAGATATTTAAAGAGAAGTAGACCGAGTCATACTTATACTGCGAGAAAGTTTGTAATTTCTTTATAACTATAACAAATTTTCAAAATGTTCTCCGTTGTTTTGTAAACAATAATACAGACGATTCTCAAATTCGTAACGAACATTTTTGAAGGTATCTGTTGGAATAGCTCTACATTCCTGTACAATTCTGCGACGCAAATCGTTGATGTTTTCCAGTTGTACTAGCACGTACCGTTTGAAAACAACATTGTCCTCTATTGATCTCTTGTTTATGTTGTCTGTTGTACAACTATTCCAACAGATACCTTCAAAAATGTTCGTTCAGAATTTGAGAATCGTTTGTATTATTATGAAATAAGTTCTAAAATATTCTACAAAATTTGTGCAGAAGTGGTGTCTCTCCGTATTTGATGATTGTTTAAACATGCTTAAACAATCATGATGTATTAAAATTGGATATCGCTGGATTCGGGAAAGTCTACAGAATCGTTTGCCGTGAAGAATAATTCAATAACTTTTATAATAACATCACAATATTTGTTTAAAGTTGAAAAATGTGCCTTTTCTTCAAACTCAAATTTATCGAAAACTGCGTGCCTGGGAGAAAAATTAAGGACAGATTCGGAATCAGCGCGAATTAAAATTATTCTAATTAAATTAAGCTGTTCATCTTTAACTTTTCAAGCACGATGTTCTTTCTTCATCTTTGGACGCCTAACTGAAATTAGAAAATCTTGCTGAAAAATGGCCTCCCTCCGAAGTCCAAATCAGAAACAGGTAAATAATTTAATTAAAGAAAAAAACGGACGTTCGGTGCATATCAAACATAATTAAGGACCTCTCGCAACTTGTTAATAATAAATGTCAGAACGGTTCGGCGGCCATTAGCTAGCTCCTGATAGACGACCATACTACTCCCCATCGATTTCTACCCCCACAATCAAAATTCTCCGTTGATTCGTAGGGTTCCGAAGAATCTGCGAGCTTTATGATATTCATAACGCCGGCGACCATTCCGTTAATTCGTTTCGAAGTGTTTTTCAACGGTTTCGGACGTATTGGGAATGTCGAAACGGGATTTCACGTTTAAGAGCTGCCCGTCGCGCGTGTCTGCGTACATGTACATGCACAGGCGCAAAGAGATTGGTTCACGGCGTTATTTCTGCGTGTTTGTCCCCGCCGATGAATACGAAGTTGCTCTTCGAGTCCTCGTTACGTGTCACGGATGTTTAGAATGATACGTCTCTGTGTATGTTTCAGACAATCATGGTCATCTCGAGTGTCCCTCCTGCGTCTCAGCCTCGAAAGATCGGTCGCAACGTTGCCTCGCCGGAGGTTGCGGACGCGTATCGGTGACCGTACATGCAAGCATAACGAAATCGAACTACAAATTTTTTAGAAATTCTTTATTAACATCGAACCCACCACTGCCGGTCAAAAAGAACAGTATTGAAATTATAAAGTTGCTTGCATGGAAATCGATTCGATATGTTTCTTTGTCAAAGTACATATTGTAATAAAAATTATTTATTAACACCGGACCTACCACTGCCGGTCGAAATGACCAGTTTCACATCTTTCATCTTACAATTATTGAAATTATGAAGTTGCCTGCACGGAAATTGAATCGATAAATTTCTTTCTCGAAGTACATGCTGTAATAAAAAGCTTCGTCATTTTTGTAAGCTGACACATTCTAATCGCTTTTAGTGCTCGATAGGATTAGCGTTAATAAATTAATACCCTATTAAAATTGTTAAAAGGACAAAGCCATTTTTTCCTTGCAATTCAGGTAGGCAGTTTGTAGTGTGGTACTTGAAATTTCAAATTTCCCGCGCTCACTCGACGATCTGTGCGCCCTTTGCTTCTGCCACTTGCTCACTTCCGTTTGTACCCTTGCGAAAGGCAACAAGTGTGCTGTATAAGATCATTGTACAAGCCTAATCAGAAGAGTTACAAGAGAAACAGAAAGCAGTAAAAATATTAAAGAAATTTGAGACTATTGTTGTGTTGTCTCTAAGCCGATAATTTTTATTTTGCGGAAAGAATTAAAGATGATTTTTGGTTTGATGGAGGGTGAGGAAGGGCACGGTATAACAATTATGCGTAAAAATTACAGTTCCGCAGCGTGCCAAACGTAGAACTACAGTACTTTTG
Source organism: Lasioglossum figueresi (assembly GCA_028455805.1). Taxonomy (NCBI): domain Eukaryota; kingdom Metazoa; phylum Arthropoda; class Insecta; order Hymenoptera; family Halictidae; genus Lasioglossum; species Lasioglossum figueresi. Next base: position 6,108,051 of record CM052199.1, on the reverse strand, counting down.
TCGTTGCATCGAGAGCGAAAGGGCCCTCATCCTTACACACCACTCCAACCATCCCACGCCTAAACCCGTGCCTGGGAGTCGTTACATTCTGTCTCTTTCGCTCCTCGAGCAGGATTGTTCATCGTCTCCCTTCGGTTAAAATCGCTCTTTCTTTTTCCTGCCTTCTGCATTTTCTCTGTTGCACTTAGAAACGCACGCGCGGTTCTCTCACGACCGCACCACGAGTTACCCAGTGGCGTCACCACAACTTCACTAAAATTGCAAAGGAATCGTTCAAACGTTCGAATAACAAACAGATCAACATTTCCCTTCATCCCTAATATTCCACAATCCTCTCAAAGTATCTGCGTGGAATATTGCCCAACGCTTCCAAATATAGCGACAAACTGTATCGCGCTTGAAATTTCTTTTGGAACCTACACGATCCTATCACAAAGTCTGATCTTTCGCCTTCAATTTGAGACCTCGATCGTCCCAAAATTACTACGGGAACACATTCTGAAATCGTCCCAAAGAACCTCCTTAAAACGATACAACTTCCACCGATCTAATTCGGATTTTCTCTATTTTTTCCGGCACGATTTAGAATTTTCTTTTGAAAGCTACATGATCCTGTCACAAAGTGTGATCTTTGACCTTCAATTTGAGCCCTCGATCGCCCCAAAATTCCTACGGGAACACATTCTAAGATCGTCCAAAAGAACCTCCTTAAAACGATACAACTTCCACCGATCTAATTCGGATTTTCTCTATTTTTTCCGGCACGATTTGGAATTTTCTTTTGAAACCTACATGATCCTGTCACAAAGTGTGATCTTTGACCTTCAATTTGAGCCCTCGATCGCCCCAAAATTCCTACGGGAACACATTCTAAAATCGTCTCGAAGAACTCTTTGACAATTTCAGCCGACCTAGTTCGGATATTCAAAATTCTACTAAATCGTGGATTAAACAAGCAAATACAAACTGAATGGCGTCGTGTGGGGTATCATTTTAATCGGAAAAATGTCGCGAATATGTCGGCGAAAGTTGCACAAAAAAATGTATAAAAATAAAGGAATTATATTATTAAATTAGTATTGACAATGTTCTGTATCTTGGTCGTTTCAAGGTCAACATATTATACACGGTTGAATATGTGTTTTAATGTTCATATCCTTTCGCTGATGTCGAGTCACACTCGACAAAGGGGTGCAAAGGGTTAATAAACAATATTTTGAATAATAGTACAGCTTAGGGTTAAATAGCTTCCTCGTATTCGAGAAATCTTCGTCGTTTTTTGCGCTGTATGTTTGACCACAGTTTTGGCTGGGCGAACTTTAAGGAGGCGCTGCATTGCTACGGTTAGCTCGCTTATTGTGTCCTCTGAGGATTTCCGTCATAAACACTTTTACAGATGCTACCGAGGCCACTGTTGACGAATTTATTTGGAAATTTTACCGAACAGATAAAGGAAGACTCGCACCGGGTCGCGACAGGTAGGAAAAATGATCGTACCGTTACAATCCGGCCGAAACAAAGATTGCCAAGGTTCGTCGGATTCCGAACCGAGGAAATTTTCGGCAACTTAACGAAATTCCTGACTACCTTTTCCTCCGATCGCTTTGCTGCCTTTCCTCCTCGAAAATACGTGTATTTCTATATAATTATTCTTACACCGAAAATATCTCCCGTGTTTACAATAATACAAGAAAATTCTTCTGCCAGAAAATGTTTCGTTCTGTAGGCCATTTGTTCCGATAATTCAAGGTCATCGTCCGTTTTTGTAAAATGAAACGACGTATTTTGATTGATGTATCATTAAATATTCTATAGGTCGAACAGATGTTTAATTTTCGAGTTGAAATAGCTCCCCGAGTGCAATTTAAGATGAAATCTGTATAAAATTCACTGGTAGAGAATTTTCAAAAAATCCCAGAATATAACATTCGACAGAATTTAGTACGATTCCGATTTATTTCAGATCTGCGAAGGCTACGACCACTGAAAATCATATTCTATTTGGTTCTCCCTTCTTAAAATTCTTCTCGGAAAATTGCAAATTGCATAAACATCTGTATTGCGCGAGGCATCATACCATATCGGTATCCATGAAATTTAAAAAATCGTATAGTATGGAAATATTCTAGTATATTCTAAATATGCGAGTGCAAAGGGTTAAAACTCTGGCTGTACATTTACTATTTGCCGGTGGGAAAACGCTAGACTCCTCGGTGGCTCGATAATGACTCCCTTCTGTTCGATGATCGGCAGGACGTGTATCGTGTCCGACGATTACGCGATCGGAGACATGGATGAACGATGATTCGCCGGTCGCACATTGTGCGCAGCACAGGATTATCGTAATTTGACTTTTATACTGGCTGGTGACGTTCACCGGTTAGGCTGCTCGGAGTAATCTTCAATCCGGTTGCGAGAGTAAAACGAATCATTAACTAAAACCGATTGTATCGTTCTCTTCTTCGTTTTGCAGAGCGGCGATCGATTATTTTTCTTAACCGCAAATGTCAGCGAGAAGGTTTCTTGAACAATTCAAAATTCGACGAGCATCTTTCCCGGATATCGCGGTTGCACGTAAGGATACGATAATTATGACTCACCCTACATGTTTCGCCGTCGCCATTTTGCTGTGGATGACGGGAAAAATTGTAGCACGTTCGATTTTAATGAAAATATCTTGTCGGATCCTGGGAATCTAGATGGAACTAGTAGAATGATGGTCTGAACAATCAGAAATTGATAATTAACAAGTGGAGTGGAACGTTCTTCAACAATCTCAACAAGTTGAATTAATATTTGAAACTACCGGTAGAATTCTGAAGAAAGAACCTTCCAATTTGTATTCGTCCAAACGTTGGTACTCCTTCGAGTTCTTAATCTGTATATAAAAGGAACTGGAGCTTATCTCACAATAACAAACATCAGACTCGGAGCAGACGGAAAGCATTGTATACGTTGCGATCGATAACTAAGATCGTTCTGCTCATTCTGCGTTTCGTAATACACATAAATATCGTATCTAGACAGCGGATCTTCATGCGAAATAAACATCGACCGCCCGGATGTCCAAACTTGATGGGTGCTTGTATTCCCCTCGATTTTCTGGCCGCACCGGGGTGAAATGGAAATTTATTTTCAATTCGAATAATCGTACAGCAGATTTTTAGTGGCGACTCTGAGTCGCCACTCGACTACTAAGGGTTAACGTTTACTTTACAGAAGGATAAGAATCACGAAGTTTCGGAGATAAGCTAACCTATAAATGCCAGAAGAATGCAACTTAAAACCGTGTCAAATTGTTAGGAGACACGGATAAGGGTTAATAAGGTTGAGAATAATATTGTAAAACAATTTATTCGCCATACTGTGACTACCGTTGAGACCTGTCGAACCCTGTAGTAATTGCAAAATCAGAGATGTTTTGAGTACAGGTAGTAGAACATTGATTCTGGGTGTAGTTGGTCTAAGAAAAGACCGATTTGCAGCCACAGGTAAACACCATGGCATCGTTGGAGGTGTTTATGACTCTTTTCATACCTTCCAGCCACCTGGGCCTCGAGGCAGCCGTTGGATTTTCCTAATTTTTTGGACGGTCACCGGCGACGTTACGGTTCGAAAGTCGTATTGCTTTATACGCGACAAGAACCGTCTAAAAATGGCGTACAGGAGAAACTAACGCCCGTAGCGCAAGGATGCAGGAAAACTGAAGAAAACGTACACCGGCAGCACAGCTCGGCGTGTGCGATTAGCCTCGAGTATCAAATCGCTCGTAGCGAAAGACCATTTAAGGCTTCGTACCATAAGCAATACCTCTCGGTGATGAAACTCTATCTGCAATCGCGGTGGACTGAAGCGATTAACGTATTAGAAGGTTTAACTCGATCGGTCAAACAGTTCGCGGCAAAAGGAGTTTCCTCCGGGCGATGTTGCCTCTGTTGTTTCCAGCTCTCCTCTTTCTTTTCATTGCGAACACTTCGATTCTTGCCACGATTTTCATGTTTTACTGCATTTATTAGACATATATGTATGCCCAATGCAAGAAGTATGCTACTGATTTAATTTTAGAAATTAATCCCGAAGGACTTTCGAGATAAAAACATATTGGTGCAGCACTTCGAGCTAACGGCTACCTGTGCAACAAATTTCAGACTTCTGCGTCTTCTGTGTTTCGAGATTTTTAATTTTAGAAATTAGATAGTAGCCTTTTTAGATCTGGAATCAATTAAAATCGTGCTCAATTTGAATTTTTATTCAGAATTTTATTTATTATTTATAAGAGATTTATTTTATATGCCGGCAGTTTTTGAACATTTTCAAAAGCCATAATTGCATGAAGATCCTCGGTCCACTAATAACTCTGGATTCATGGTGAATTTTACATAGGATTCTACCTGAAATTTTATATAGATCTTACATTTAAATTGTTTTCAAGGCCAGTTTGCTTTATTCGACAAAGCAAATTCTTTTTTTTCATAAAGATCCTAACATTCGAATTGAATCTCGTCCACGATTATTGTCAGGGCCCCGCACGTTCGGAGGAAAATTATAGCGGCGGCCCTGATTATTGTAACGGCGGAAGAAAATCTCAGCTGTTTCTATGAACCGTGTTTCCACAATTTTCGACTCTCGGCGTCACTCGGACAGACACGTGTTAACCGCAAAGACGTTCGAGCTAAAATTATAATGTCACCTGCTTGGATGACACAAGCTCTCCGATGTCGGAGGATCCGGAGAAGATGGCGTTTTACAGGAAAACGTAGTGATATACGTTATTCGTAGAACGCCTAGTGATTCTCCGAGCGTTAGCCGAAGACTGCACACGGAGAACGGTCTGTCGCGTCTAGCGCCGCAGTTCCGCGTTAATTATGCATTCAGAAATCTTCCTTTGTCATATCTCCGCGCGAGAAAAGATACGAGCGGTTGCGTAACCGTCGTGTCACATGTTCGACGCGTTATCATCGGCGTCCGCCAGTCTTTCCGCGAGAGATAATACTCTGGGAAGAGACAATTCGCCCATGGTGTTCCGAAGACGTACGCACACGTCCTCGTAGGATTATTAATATTTTTCACAGACCAACATACTCGAGATATTTTTGTTAATAGTGAAATTATGTTGACCTGGGACGACGAACGTCGTCATATCGACGACGTAAACTCGATAATTCGTAAACTCGAAAACTCGATTTGATTGTTACAGTAACAATCTCTGTGTTTTTCTTCGATATTATTGTAGAGCACGAAAAGACGAATCCAACGACTACAATGACCATATGGTTTCGATCATTCGATCTCGAGATATTCGTGTCTAAAGAGAACAAACCTAAATTTCCCTAGAGAAACTTTTCCTTTCAAAAACAAATACTCCGAGAATATACAATCGAGACCATATGGTCGTTGTAGTCGTTGAACTGGCACTTCCAAGTTCTACAAGAATGTCGAATAGAAATACAATGTTTATATTGGAAGCAGTTAAAAATGTTTATGCCAAAGCTATATTTTGGAATATCTCGAGATTGAATAATCGTAATGGTATGTTCATGGTACTCGTTGGACTCGTCTCTTCATGCTCTACGAGAATATCGAAGAATATGTATAGGGTGTCGTATAAAAAGGATATACTCGTACCTCTTAAAATAGCGAACGAATCTTAAAGGAAATCCTTTGTACGTCGGTTAGCCTCGCGTTCACGCTCGCGCGTTTCTTCGACGTTTAAACTATCCTGGTGGCTACCGAATCGGTGGAACTTTTCCCGCCTCCCCCTCTTCGTTGTCTACCGACCGGTGAACGATAATTAAGGCTTAGCTAATCACGACGTCCGATTGCTGAAATCTCCTCGGCGGCGATTTCGCGCGGCAGCAGCAGCAGCAGCAGCAGGTTTCCCGCGACACAGCCAATCCCTTTTCTGCGAACCCGGTCCCGGCCGATCGGGGTCGCAAAATTTCCATTTTATTGCAAAACCTGGCCTGGCGATCCCGGAGGGCCGCCGCGCGTTCGCGCAAGCTGCTCGCTTTTACGAGCCCGGCACTGACCTCTGACACGCCGGGATGCGACGCGCCGTGATCATTCTGCTGTCCTACGTTCGCCTAACTTCGCCTGGGAAAAGCCACGTTCGCACCTACAGTGCCGGACAGCGCACGTACAGAATGCGATGGTGACGTGGGCCCTCTATATATACAGGGTGGGGCAATAAATATGACCACTTTTAAATATTACCATTATTTGTCATAATATGAAAAAATGTTGTATACAAAACTTACACGGTATAGAGGGGGACATATTGGGACACAAACATTTTCTACGTGGGTGGATGCATAGAGGAGATTTCAAGGTCACCTTTTGTTTTTTATATAGAAAGATCTACTTTCTGTATCACGAATCGATAGATTATCGAATTCTGAGTAAAAATCGATTGACCTCCATACGTCCTAAATCTAATAGTTTACGAGATATCATCGAAATAATTTTCATTCTTCTTTGGATAATGTCTCGTTAACTATTAGGTTTAGGGCATATGAAGGTCAATACATTTTTACTCAAAATTCGATAATCTATCGATTCACGATACAGAAAGTAGGTCTTTCGATTTAAAAAAATCAAGGTGACCTTGAAATCTCCTCTATGGATCCACCAACGTAGAAAATGTTTATGTCACAATATGCCCCCCTCTATACCGTGTAAGTTTTGTATACAACATTTTTTCATATGATTAGAAATAACGGCAATATTTAAAGTGGTCATAGTTATTGTCCCACCCTGTATATATTCAATACAAATTTTTCTACGTCGAAAAATCCTTCCCTCCTTCGGTGACTTCGTAAAGCTGAAAATAATATTTTAAATTCTTTCAAATCGCAACGAATTTTTGTCGCAAATATACACATATACACGCGTGTATGAAATTTTTGCTAGAAATGTAAACTAACGTTTCTATCTCGATATTATTGCAGAGCGTAAAAAGACGAATCCAACGAGTACAATGAACATGCTGTTTCGATCATTCAATCAGTAGATATTCGTGTCTGAAGGGGCCGGCTTAGGTTAGGTTTGTCCCTTCAGATAGGTATATCTCGAGATTGAATGGTCGGAACGATATGTTCATTATACTCGTTGGCTTCGTCTTTTTGCGCTCTACAGGAATATCGAAGAGAAAATATAGGGTGTCGTATAAAAACGACCATCGACGAGCTTGAAATATGGATTATGCGTCTAATTGTTGGTGAGATGCGCTAAGTGCAATGCGGGCATTAGTATTGAAGGTATTAATGTCGAGGATGATTTCCCAGTGTCGCGTAGTTTCATCCCGCGAAAATATCAACCGAAATGAAAAAACTTCGCGGATCCCTCGGACGGAGGGATGCAGTAGCACTTAACCTTTGGCACGAGCGGCGAATCTGCATCGGACTGCAGCGGCCGCGTGCGCCCTCTTCTAGCCGAATCGATATTCTCCCAGTAATGCAGGTAATTTATTGCTTAACACTCTGATTACCATGTGAATAACGGGTGGTACGCGGATAACTATGCTCATGTCGGCATGCTCGCGCACCACTGCCCGTCGCGTCGCATAAATTCGTTGGGAAAATTCGCGCGCGCGCGTTCAAGCATCACAAGACAAGACAATAGAGTCGGGGAAAGAATTTCCAAAAAATGACGAAATTATGCCAAATTTTTGCGTAATGGGTTTTTTTTCGACGACTCATCTCTCGGGTCTGTCAGGCTCGATTTATCGACGGTCTCGATCGCTAGATCGTATCGATCTTGCTGTTTTCAAACCGACAGATTAATCGTATCGTCTGAAATGGTTATCGGGCGACCAATCGGTGTGCGACGTGCTCGTCCTTTTGTTCACGTATCATTTTTTTATTGCACGGTGAGTATGTGCGTTTCCTGGTTGCAGAAATTTTTACGATGCTGTAAATGCTTGTATCTATTGTTCGGTTTGGTGTAAGTTGGATCTGTATACAAAATAAAATTTTTTTTCACATATAGCGGATCTTTATGCAACATAAAAATTGTTTGCATCGATTGCGAGGAATTGAAATCTAAATTTATTTATTTAGAAATAGGATTTTTCAAAGAATTTCCTTTGGACGCGTCTTAATTCCGGTCTTAGCCTTCCTGGAAACAAATTGTTGAACCCTCCGGTGCCCGGGTCTATTCCGACCCACACTATCAAAACAGTCATTTACGCTGACAGATATCGTATAGTTCAGAAAAATGTCCAGTACGGGTTAAAAACAAATTATTACACGTTACGAAATACATGTATCATATAATTATAATATAATATATTAGAAAATACGAGACGCAGTCCTTTTAAAATCTGTTCCCAAGAAAAATGAGTTCCCCCTAAAATTTCAATCAGTATAAGTGGAATAAAGAAATAAATCAGTTCAGTAACAAATAAAAATTGTCTGCATCGATAGCGAGGAACAGAATCTAAATTTATTTATTTAGAAATAGTATTTTTCAAAGAATTTCCTTTGGACGTGCCCTAACTTCGTTCTTAGCCTTCCTGAAAACAAATTGCTGAACCCTCCGGTGCCCGGGTCTATCCTGACCCACGCAAAACAAATTATCATACGTTCCGAAATACATGTATCATATAATTATAATATTATATATTAAAAAATACGGGACGCAGTCCTTTTAAAATCTGTTCCCAAGAAAAATGAGTTTCCCCTAAAATTTCGAACAGGTTGAGTGAAATACAGAAATAAATCAGTTCAGTAAAACATAAAAATTGTCTGCATCGATTGCAAGCATAGAAACTAAATTGAATGTTATTTCTCCCTGAATGATTTTATTAGAGAAGAAATCACGTGTATTGATATCTCCAATTTTAAAACTTTTTCAACAATTGTTGTATTCCATCTACTCAATTTTGTTGTAAACGTATACAGATCCGCAGTCTACTCATATACAATGTACAGTATACGAGAGTTGGGTCACCGTGGACCCAGGCATCGTCGTGCGAGGGTTAAAGGACGAACATTTGAAAGATTTGAATAGTCGTCCAATGACGAATACGGTCGGTCTTCAGCAAATTGTCGCCGCCGTTGCATCAGGTTCCCGTCAATCGATGGCAAGGTTGTTCTGGGGAAGTTGTTGAGGGCGACGGACTTATACGGTAGGAAGTTATACTTGACCCGCAATTTTCATAACGCGCGAGCGTTCTAGGCGTTCATCCTTTCTACAATGTTCGTCTATCCATGATCGGCGTGCCCACACGCGTTAAATCGGCTCGTGCGAATCATAAATCACTGTCGGAATATTTATATCACCATTTTACAGGCCTCCATTGATAAGGCTTTGCAAGTATCTCCCTGCCACCATTTGCAACAGCACTCGCTGTTAGGCTAGGCTAGTTAACTAGACCGTGGATCTTTATGCAAAATAAAAATTGTCAATTGCGAAACACAGGAGCTATTCATCAGTTCCAATGATCTCGAGAAACTAAAATCGCTTATCCAGCAGTTCCATGTTATTATGTTTATATTATTAGACTCCGGATTTTATGCATCTATAACAAAAAATTAGCAAGCGTAATTTAAAACAATGAAAGTATTAAAAGACTTTAAGGTGGAAGGGTACTCACGTGACAAAACTAGAAAGGAACTAGAATCTAACTAGATTTTGGGTCGAAACATGGGTTTGCAAGCTTCGGTTAAGTTAGGTTAGGTTGTTTGTCCTTATTTCAACAAATTTTGGGCTGGCTGAGGGCTTATTCTAAAGAGGAAGGTTAAATTCACCGCGCTCTACCCATGATTTAACGAGATTATGTTTGTATCTAATAATATGAGTGTCCAAAGTAGGGAAAAAAATCGAAATGTATTTTTCTGTCTCTAAAAGACTTCTCTCGTTAAATCATGAGTTGAGTGCGGTGCATTTAACCTTCCTCTAACAAATAAACCTTTGTACAGCTCAAAATATGCTTGTATAAGGATAAATAATCGAAGCCCGCGATTGCATTCGCATAGAAGAGATTTCCCCATATTACATTAATGAAGACATCCGGTCTTTTCTGATGCGGAGCAAGTCTAGAGCCAATTTTAGTTCAGCTAGTTAGACGAGATGGCGTCTCGTCGGGACTGCCAACGTGTAATCATAACAACAAAAATATAAAGGGCTTGAATCCACTCGGATCATAGCAATAAAGATATTGATAAAAAAAGAAAAAAACGTGGATTCATAGCAAAATTAAATAGTTAGGCTGTTACATATGTATGTTCATCAGTGTTACCACAAGTAAAAACTTTTTTTCTGCAGAGAGGTTGGTAACACTGATAAATACTCTAACCACATTAAAATGATTAATGAAGAATTTATATTTAGCTCGTGTGTCTTGCAATTGATGCACAAACTTTGTATTTTGCATAAACATCCGTAGTCTAATGATTATTAACGTGTATATTTTGTTCTCTGCTTTTAACCGGATCAAATAGAAATTTGAAGTCGAATTAAAAAGCCGAAGATAACGCAACAGTATCTATAAACTCTTTGTCAGTTTCGTATCTGACCTATTCTTTCGCGTTAACAATGGAACGCCCTTTAGGCTCCAGACCGTTTTTCCATCGTCTTCCAGCTGATCTGTCGAGCCTCAATATTCTATTCCGACGGTGGCCCACCGGGACAAATAATTATGCATAGCTGCATTGTCGTCGGCGCCCAGGAGTCGAGTAATCGGTGCATCGTAATTGGATCGTGTATCGCACGAGCCGTCGAGCGGATTCGAGAAACGTGGACTAATTGGGGGGATTCTCTGTTTCTGCCGTTTTTAATAACCGGCTAGCGCAGATTTTCGTTGGATCACTGACACGACACCAGCTTGTACGTGACGTGTCGCGAGTGAAACGCTCGCCTAAAAACTGGTACGAAATTCTGTTCGCCGCAGCGAAATGTCCGCTAATTAGTACTAATCTGAATTAGACGTTAGTTCAAATCAAGACAATTTTACTTTTACGACACGACTTGACATTTCTTTCGGAATCTACATGATCCTATCACAAAGTGCGATCTTTCACCTTCAATTTGAGCCCTCGAACGTTCCAAAATTCCTACGAGAACACATTCTAAAATCGTCTTGAAGAACCTCCTTAAAACGATACAACTTCGTCCGATTTAATTTGGATTTTCTCTATTTTTTCCGACATATTGTCGGAGTTTGGAATTTCTTTTGAAACCTACATGATCCTGTCACAAAGTGTGATCTTTCACCTTCAATTTGAGACCTCGAACGTACCAAAATTCCTACGAGAACACATTCTAAAATCGTCTCGAAGAACCTCCTTAAAACCATACAACTTCGTCCGATCTTATTCGGATTTTCTCTATATTTTCCGGCACGATTTGGAATTTTTTTTGAAACCTACATGATCCTGTCACATAGTGTGATCTTTTACCTTCAATTTGAGCCCTCGAACGTCCCAAAATTCCTACGGGAACACATTCTAAAATCGTCTCGAAGAACTCTGACAATTTCAGCCGACCTAGTTCGGTTAGTCGAGATTCTACTATATCGTGGATTAAACGAGCAAATACAAACCGAATTGCGTCGTGTGGGGTATCATTTTAATCGGAAAAATGTCGCGGATACGTTTCTGAAAGTGTCGCATAGAAATGATTAGAACCTGGGAAGTGCTATAGTGAAATTAGTATTTTCTCGCCGAAGTGTTGCTATTCTTTTCGACGTTTACGTAAGCAGAGTCGCCAGATTAGGATTTGTATCCCCACTTTTTTCCCTTCTACGTCCCAACGTCACGTGATGCCGTGCAGCAAAGAGGGGTTAACATTTTCCCCTCGATTCGTGCTCCCTCCCCTGATCTGGCGACTCTACGCCAATGACTCGACGGATGGTACTCTCTCAGATTTTATTTCTCAGCTATTCCATCGCCTCTATCGATTTAATTAACGCCGTTCTCTGGGATAACGATGAGCTTGCGAATCGAAGGCCCGCATTGTTGGCCCAGTGTTTCCCTCCACGAATTTCCTCGACCCAAGAATCCTCTTGTAACCTGTCTCTCCCGGAGACCGTCATTTTTCTCCCGCTCGTTTGCGTCATCGGCTGATTTATTAATTCCACTCCGGCCCGACACACACCGACCGCTTTGCGCAAAAAGAATTGCTTTGCCCGAAATGATTTTTTCATCCTCCTCCTTCGGCACGGCTCGGCTCTCGTTCGTTTCTCTCGTCGCAGCCCTTTCGATTCCCCCCCCCCCCCCCCTCCGAAACGCAATTTCCGTCCGCGAGCAATTGCTATCATTTTCTTGTTTCGGCCCCACGCTCTGCTCGGTATTTTGCGCGGTCGCAAACCCAGACTTTCCGCACGGTTTTTCGAACTCAAATTGCCAGCCGCCGATCGATGTTTCGAATTAATGCGTCCGGTATTATGATTGCTTATCAGTGGATTTTGCGTCTGCGACAATCACGTGCAAACAACACTGGAGAAATATTAAAACATTTTAGGAATGTCGAAACTTTTTACTTGTTGAGGTTGTTAATGCAGAAATTTTGCAAATTTATGGCATTGTAAATTATCGTTATGTGTATTTACCACTTTTAAAGAATTTTTAACTTTTATTTTGTTTCGAATTTTATTAGTAATTTTTTACTAATGTCTCTTTCAAATTATTTGATTTTATTATTTATGCACTCTCCAATTCTTCTGGTGTTTTTACCGCTTTTTTCTATTAAGTTCCATCATAAAATAATAAAAACTGCAGTGTAATAATGACTGCACACAGCACTCAGTTAAGGCACTATCAAGTCGAAGATTTTTGTAAACACACGAAGCTCAACAGTTTAGCTACCATTCACGAAGTTGTCGAAGTAGTTACGAACTGGCTACGTTGTTCTATACTTTTGATGACGGTGGATCATCAGACTGTAGTTGCAAAGCAGAAGAAAATTACACCTGTGCCATTCTGGTCTATAACTTGTTTCTTCTGTAAAGTAAGTGGGAGGATCGAAGAATGTGGGGTTTTCAAGAATTTTTTTAAGGATTACCGGTGTTGGAAAAATTCTAGTTTTTCGCAGTGATGTCGACACAGCTCTTGTCTTGATTGTCGATTTTTTTTCAGAACGAAATACGTATTACAAAATGGCGGGGTTATGGGCTATTTTAACCCAGATTATATCAAGTATTTAAAAATGTGTGGTATTCACGAATTTTTTTAAGGATAACTGATGACTGAAAAATTTTAATTTTTTTGCAGTGATGTCGACACAGCTGTCTACTTCATTGTCAAATTTTTTCAGAACGAAATACGTATTACAAAATAGCGGGTTAATGGGCTATTTTAACCCAGACTATCTCAAGTATTTAAAAATCTATGGTTTTCAGGATTTTTTTTAAGGATAACAGGTAATTGAAAAATTCTAGTTTTCTGCAGTGATGTTGACACAGCTCCTGTCTTGATAGTCAATTTTTTCCAGAACGATATATTACAAAATGGCGGGGTCATGGGCTATTTAATCCAGATTATATCAAGTATTTAAAAATGTATGGTTTTCAGGAATTTTTTTATGGATAACTGATAATTGAAAAATTCTAGTTTTTTGCAGTGATGTCGACACAGCTGTTAAGTTGATTGTCAATTTTTTTCAGAACGAAATACGAATTACAACATGGCGGGGTTATTGGCTATTATAACCCAGACTATCTCAAGTATTTAAAAATCTATGGTTTTCAGGATTTTTTTTAAGGATAACAGGTAATTGAAAAATTCTACTTTTTTGAAGTGATATGAACACAGCTCTTGTCTTGATTGTCAATTTTTTCCAGAACGATATATTACAAAATGGCGGATTATGGGCCATTTAATCTACTTAATTTGGCTACTCTGAGATATAAAAGGTGAAGGGTGTTTGACCGCAGAATAAAATGAAGTGCGCGAGAGATGGGAGTGGTGGGAAATTGATCACTAATGAAAAAATTCTGTGGACAAGATAATAGAACCAAATGATTTTGTGGATATTGCACGGGTCTACCAAAGTACACCGTGCAGATAAACACGCGTTCACCCCGTGTAAAAGCCCCGGCTCGTGAAATAGGGGATGTTTAGCAGCCAAGGGATGATTCAAGCACCCAGCCACCCGACTGGCTCCCATTCCCTAAGCTGTGAGCTGTCCATTCAACTGGCGCTGCTAGGGCCGCTTTTCAAAGTAGGCTGTCTTTGTTCTAGTTATGGTTGTACACACACGTCTGTAACAGTGCTGTAACCATCAACCGGAATAAGACTTGATTGGCCGAAGCAAACCTCTTCTTATCAATCTACAAACTTATCATTCTTGCGTTCCGACCACTTCGAACTTATAATTAGACTTATCTTCGATCAAAGTAGCAATTGCATAAATTTTTTCAATAATAAACTTTTCTCGATATTTTTAGCAATTCGATCATCCCCAATTATTTTCTGCATAAATTGAAAGGGAAGTCTTACACATTCACACTCACAGTCAAAGTAGTCGGCTGCTATTTCTTTTTGCAGTTACTGAAATTATAAAAATTTATAGAAATTATAATACACATTATATTTACAATTATTATAATAACCGAATAATGAACATCGTTTTTATCTTCCCGGAACATGGATGTTCATGTCGGTATGTTATACAATACATACTCACACAGCCAAAGTGATCGGTTGCTATTTTTTTTTAATTATTGAAATTATAGCTTTGTATCGATCGTATTTCTTATTAATAAAATTGTTAATGCTTTCGTCGCAAGGTTTCGATCATTTGTTAAACTATTTCCTAACCTAACCTATCAAATGATCGAACCCTTACACCGGAAGCATTAACAATTTTATTATTGAAATTATAATACATATTATATTTACAATTATTATAATAACCGAATAATAAGAATCGTTTTTATCTTCCCAGAACCTGAATGTCCATTTCGGTATGTTATACATTACATACTCACACAGCCAAAGTGATCGGTTGTTATTTTTTTTAATTATTGAAATTATAGCTTTGTATCGATCGTATTTCTTATTAATTAAATTGTTAACGCATTCGGCGCAAGGTTTCGATCATATGTTAAACTATTTCCTAACCTAACCTAAGAAATAATCGTACTCTAGCGCCGGAAGCATTAACAATTTTATTATTGAAATTATACAAATTTATAGATATTATAATGCATATTATATTTACAATTATTATAATAACCGAATAATAAAAATTGTTTCTATCTTCCCAGAACCTGAATGTTCATTTCGGTATGTTACACATTCACACTCACATAGTCAAAGTGACCGGCTGTTATTTTTATTACAATTATTGAAATTATAGCTTTCTATCGATCGTATTTTTTATTAATAAAATTGTTAATGTTTTCGTCGCAAGGTTTCGATCATTTGATAAACTATTTCCTAACCTAACCTATCAAATGATCGAACCCTTACACCGGAAGCATTAACAATTTTATTATTGAAATTATAATACATATTATATTTACAATTATTATAATAACCGAATAATAAGAATCGTTTTTATCTTCCCAGAACCTGAATGTTCATTTCGGTATATTACACATTCACACTCACATAGTCAAAGTGGCTGGTTGCTATTGTTTTTCACAATTATTGAAATTATAGCTTTCTATCGATCGTATTTGTTATTAATGAAATTATGAATGCTTTCGACGCAAGGTTTCGATCATTTGTTAAACTATTTCCTAACCTAACCTAAGAAATAATCGAACTCTTGCGCCGGAAGCATTAACAATTTTATTATTGAAATTATAAAAATTTATAGATATTATAATGCATATTATATTTACAATTATTATAATAACCGAATAATAAAAATCGTTTTTATCTTCCCAGAACCTGAATGTTCATTTCGGTATGTCCATAGAATCATATTCACATCAGTCCCGGAGACAGCAACAATTTCCAAGAAATCGGGGCATAAGACGATCTCGAAGACAATGCTTTCCAAGAAAGACGCTCCTCTGGAATCACGGATCTTCGGTCGGATAGAATCGTTGACGTTCGAGACGCGTCCTCTAACTTCGGCTTCGGGAAGACAAGGGCTCGAAGTACAAGGCAAACAGGCCATAGCGTAGGAAGAGGAAACATCTAATCTCTACCCTTTCGAATTGTATATGTATACATGTATACATACACACAGAGCCGCGAATAAAGCGGAAAAAGTAAAAGGAAGAAGAAGAAGAAGAAGAAGAAGAAGAAGAAGAAGTAGGCGGATGGATTCCGTCGTGGAAAAGTGTATGGCGGGTAGAAAGCACGGAACTTTTCCAAGAAATGGTAGAGCAGTGGTCTCTGGAGCGAGATGACGAATGGGAAAGCCTTGAGGATGACGAGGATACTGAATAGGAACTGAGAAAGAGGGAGAAAGAGCGATGCGGGTCGAGCTGGGGAGACGAAGAGAGCGAGAGAGAGAGAGCAGAAAATGGCTTAGAGGGACGAGAGGAATGCGATTTGGGCGAAGCAGAAGGGAAAGAGGGTTTACTGGAAAAGGAGCTGGCCTCTCTCTGCTCGGGGATGTTCGGGAGAGAGGAAACGGCATGAACTGTAGGGATGGAGAGGGACGAAGAGAGACTGCGGGCTGGAGAGAGTAAAGGCAGGGGAATAGGGACGAAGAAGGATATGTGGCTGCAGTGAGTAAAGGACAGAGAAATAGGGATGAAGAGTGATAGGGGGCTGAAGGGAGTGAAAGAGCTAGCTACAGGGATGCAGAGAGTAAAAGACAAAAAAAATATGAATGAGAAAGATAGGGGGTTGAACAGAGTACAAGACTGATATAGGGGACTCAGGACAGTAAGAGACAGAGTTACAGGGATGAAGAGAGGTAGGGGGCTGAAGAGAGTAAAAGACAGAACTACAGGGATGAAGAGAGAAGAGGGCTGACGAGAGTGCAAGACAGAGATAGGGGACTGGGGACAGTAAGAGACAGAATTACAGGGATGAAGAGAGATAGAGGGTTGAAGAGAGTAAAAGACAGAGAAATATGGATGAAGAGAGATAGAGGATTGAGGACAACAAGAGACAGAGTTACAGGGATGAAGAGAGAAAAGGAGCTACAGGGATGCAGAGAGTAAAAGACAAACAAATATGGATGAAGAGAGATAGGTGGTTGAAGAGAGTGAAAGGCAGAGATAGGGGACTGAGGACAGTAAAAGACAGAGTTACAGGGATGAAGAGAGATGGGGGCTGAAGAGAGTAAAACACAGAACCACAGGGATGAAGAGAGAAGAGGGCTGGCGAGAGTGAAAGACAGAGATAGGGGCAGAGGGCAGTAAAGGAGAGCGCAATGAGGCTGAAGAGAGATAGGGGACCGAGGACAGTAAGAGACAGAGTTACAGGGATGAAGAGAGGAAAAGACAGAACCACAGGGATGCAGAGAGAAGGGGGCTGACGAGAGTACAAGACAGAGATAGGGTACTGTTGGCAGTAAAAGACAGAGTTACAGGGATGAAGAGAGATGGGGGCTAAAGAGAGTAAAACACAGAACCACAGGGTTGAAGAGAGAAGGGGGCTGACGAGAGTACAAGACAGAGATAGGGTACTGTTGGCAGTAAAAGACAGA
>CM052199.1:6000170-6089750 GCA_028455805.1 Lasioglossum figueresi | reverse complement strand
ACAGAGCATAATTAATTCAAACCGTATCGGTTCTAGGATAAATTTCGGGAATTTTTAAAAAATTGACTTCGCAGTATAAAATTCGGAAAAAATTCACAGACGTGTACACCATTGGATAGAATGTTCATGAATTTTTTCGTAACTTTTCGTTGACCAGAACAAAGAAAACAGATCATATTTAATTAAAACCGTATCGGTTCTAGGATAAATTTCGGGAATTTTTTAAAAATTGACTTCGCAGTATAAAATTCGGAAAAAATTCACAGACGTGTACACCATTGGATAGAATATTCATGAATTTTTTCGTAATGTTTCGTTGACCAGAACAGGAAAAACAGACCACAAATTAATTCAAACCGTATCGGTTCTGGGTTAAGTCTGATTCTGGATAAGGTTTCCGGAATTTTTTCAAAATCGACTTTGCGGTATAAAATTCGGAAAAAATTCACAGACGTGTACACCACTGGATGGAACGTTCATGAATTTTTTCGTAAGTTGTCGTTGAGTAGAACAGGGGAAAAGAGTACAATTCATTCATTCTACCCTGGTGGTAGGGTTAGCGACTTGAAGAATGATGCGTCCAAAAATCAATTTGAATGCTAACCTTACCCGACAATACCCTTTTATTTAAGGTGTATGGATACGTATGGGACGCGTGAATCGCGGCGTGTCCCCGTGCGAGCAGGCTCTCGGTGCGTACCCTATCCAGAAAGAGAGGGAGAATCGAATTCCCACCGTGGCGCGGCGCTGGGGCTCGCGAGTTCCTGATGGTGTGTTCTATAATATAGGCAGAGAGTTGCCGTTCGTCCTGCAGTCCGGGTTGTCCAGCAAGTCTCCAGGACTCCCACCAGGCCGACCTAGCCTCCTTACGTGTGCCCACCTACTCTATCGAGCAATCCAAATGCATTCTTTCTTCTCTTCTTTCCATGCGCGAGCTGAACTCTCTTCCTTGGTCACCGTGGCGCGTCGTCCTCTTTTCTTCCCACAGGCCAGTGCGCGTCTCCTCGTTGCCCAGCAAGTATCCGTTCACGGGTGCAAGATCGAGCGGGTACAGTAGTCAAAGATTGCGAACGTGCATGAACTTAGCAACCTGTTGACCAGGTGACTCTTCAATTGTGACCTGCCACCGTTGCACCGCAAGCTACGTAAAAAATACCTAGCAAAGGGCTATTGAGTTAAAGGGGTAGACTCGTTTTCCAAGATTGCAGTGATCGCAGCCTAGATTGATCTTTTATCTAGCGCTTTTGCAATCTTGAAAACGAGTCTACCCCTTAAACACGACGAACTGTCCAGGACAAGTCCCGCAATCGTAGTTGCGCTGATCTTTCATTGGGGGGGGGGGTTTCAGAGCCACACAACAGTCCATGGTACTTACGTGTGTGCGACTCTAATGAAGATGTGGTAGGTGCATGAATAACCAGCACACCGCACCTACATTGAGACGGCGGTTCGCTAGCTGGTCTCCGTAGCCTCTGAAAATCGCGTGCAATGTCGGAGGACGGCAGGTGGACGGTGAAGGGAAAATAATGTTCCGCCGGGTGATATCGCCGCTGCGAAATTTTCCTTTTGCTTTCTCTCCCGGTGGCGCGCGCGGGGGGCAAACTTTTAACTCCGCGGTGGGTGTAGCCGGCTCGTTTGTATAGTCGAGCATTATTTCGCGACGTGACGGTTTAATAGTAGGAACCCTGATGTCTTGCGCTCGCGCGAACCGCTCTCGCAGCAGACAGAAGCTGCGATTGCGAGGCCACGGTGTAACGTGGATTGCGAGACCACCGCGTTTCGCTGGCCCGTTCTTTTCTTGCTGTTTGATCGAAATAAGGCTCTAGACACTTCTACGAGCTGTTGGAATCAATTCTGCGTCCGCATGTATCACTGTGTAACGCACGAAACAGCAAAAACGGTTGCTCAATACCTTAAGACTCGGTGCTAGGCCTAGCTATCAGCAATGCACGGGTTATTCGAGGAAGCAACGAATCTTCTATTTAATAAATTGTTAGATAAAAATGACGATTGCGTAAGGCACGAAACATCAGAAACGGTTGCACAATATGCTAAGTGCTAGCAACCAGCCAGACAGAGGTGAGGTGTCCAGGAAAATCTAATTGTGGACCACTCTCCAGCAGTTGCAAACATTAAATAAATCTCGAGAATCGTTCGTCACCTACAATGATACCTACTGAACAGCTTGTGCAGAGTTATAAAACGGGTAGGTCAAATTTCTGGTTTCAATGTGTTACTTAGCGGACCACCACAGCTCCGGGTAAGAGACTTGATCTAACGATAACGTGCACGGGATTAAAATAATCCTCGGTAGTAGAAGGAGGAAGGTTTTATAATTTCGCGTGGATCTGGATCGCAGTCGGTGGTAACACGAATACGGCGAGTTTCACCGGAGATCAGGCGAGATCTCTGACTCTCTGTCTGTTCGGTGTGTGCTGCGCGGGAATGCCGAGGGAGAAGGGTAGCTGGGTGGCGTAAGGTTCTCAGGTAGGTACATTTAGGCGGACGTGCACACGTCGAGTTTCGTGGCCGTTCGCCGATCGTTGACACGAGAGACCGGGAGTGCTCGACTGCATTATCGTTGGCGTGCGAACAGGTAACCTTGCGATCTCTCTTGCTGCCTGTATGCACGCCGGCTATTTTCGTATGCTGGACTCGTCCACGAGCTGTGCAAACAAATACCCCGCGAAACGATGCTCTGACCGCGAACCTCGGATACAACACTGCCCGTGATGCTTTGGCAGGAATTTCACCACGGGGCGTAGGTCAATCTCCATTCTTTTTGTTTCATGCTGGCGACACTGTTGTGGGGCGATTTTGGAACAGCATCAAATTAAGACAATCCTCCTCCAACACGATGTGCTTGAAACAATAATAGTGCTGCTACATGTTTTGTTGCTGGAAAAACACAAACAACCTCATTGCCTCTAACTTGATCGACAACTTGTATGTGTGTGTCATCATCATCCCCATTTCCAATCTGTATTATTCTTGTCTAATGTTGAGACATTGTTGTGGGGGATTTTCGACCTGGTCACCATAAAACAAATTGGGACAATCATCCTGTAACACGATGTGCTCGAAACAATAATACTGTTGATACATGTTTTGTTGCAGGACGAAAACACGAACGGCCTCGTTGACCTGTAACTTGACCAACATCTTGTGTCCGTCGTCATCCCCATTCCCAATATTACCACAACAAATATATCACTCATGATCTATAATCCCATTATTGACCCAGCCGGAGGCTCTTTCCGAAATCTTGAATCGCTGTCCTAAACAAATACCCTTGACCTACGGATCCCCAATTAGCATGACGCTGAGTTTTATACAAACTAAAAAATTGTCCCTGTTAATTGCAAAGTGCAGGAAATACATAGACAGTTATTTCGCAGTTAATAACAATCCAACAATATTAAAAAATTGTTGAATTCCTTTTACTGTTTTGTACCATCGTTGTATTGGTGGTCAGGTTGTTCAGTTATTGTGTTCGATTGAAAAATCGGATTTTTTGGTCGAAGGTCGTGCGAAGGTCGTTACCCCTAATATTTTCGAGTAACGTTTCGTTCAGGGTACAGTTACGGTGAAGAAGGTGTCTAGTGATCACCTCGGAGGCTAGTCAGGGTATGATCAAGCGTCGGACGGACCATCTCTCCCCGTCTAGTTTTCCTGTGAATATCCTTTCACGCAGCTCGTCCTTCCGCGACCTAGGTCTCGAGTGCGTTCGAAGCTGTCGAGGCTGTCTGTCCCGGTCTGTCGTCGTGGTGAGAGGAGAGGCCTCGCGTGGCCCGTGCCATGGACGACGAAGGGGCGTCGAAACCGGAAATGGTCCATCGAGGACGGGAGTTGCCGTGGCAACCGCGATCTGCTTTAACCCCCGGTCGATCATCGGTCTTCCGCGTCATTCGAAAGCGGTCTATTATTCGGGGTCGCTGCATCCTCTCGCCGCAGCCTCCTTCTCGAACGGAGAGAACCGCTCGACGAACCTGTGTATTGTGTGTTTGTGCTACCGGTGAGCGACGAGCGATACGCGACCGTAGCCCCAAGACCCCGAGCATCCGCGAGCAGTCACGACCTCCGCCGAACATGCTCGACGCCAGTCGAACGGCCGAGACTCGCCGAGCCTCGCCGAACACGCTCGACCACGGCCGATCAACGCCGAAATCTCGCGACGCGTTGCATCGTGTTACGTCGCGTTACGCTCGCAAACAGAACGCGCTGCCAACTCGATCTTATCAGGGCCGATTGTTTGAATTTGTCTGTGAATTACGACACCGATTGGCGAACCTTTGCGCAAGACTCCCTCCTGTGTTCATTCAACTCGTTTCCATCCTTTTTCCATGCTAATCGCTCAAACGAGCAACCGTCCCATCGACAGGTAACGTAGCTCCCTCTTCGTCACGTCCTTTCTTCGTTGTACAGGTTAATCCTCCGGCGATAAATTATTTATTGTGCAATTCAATCAATGTAATCGTTACATTTATTACCAACAGAAAATACATTTTCTTGTCAGGTTATCTCTGGGGCTCTCGTACGTCGACTCGAAAGAATTCTGTAAGTGTGCAGTCCTGAATAAAATCTTCTATACGTTTACTGTGCACGAGAGGCTTTATAGTCTGTTGTAAAATTTCGTACACGTACGACATCGAAGATAATCATCCCAGTGTCAAGACTGTACCGTAGTTTAAGTCTTCAGTCGTGAAGATTTTGTTTCTGTGGGATTCTGTTTCGAGTATGATGTATCGTGCACGATCGTTCCTATAACGATCGATTTAAAAATGTTTCGCGTACACAGGTTCAGGCGCCTGGACGCAAGCGCGTGCGCGCATGCGCCAGGAGCGGATCAATCACGCAACATACCCGCCGACGGCTATGCTTCGGAAGGTAATTTCTAATGATCGCAATTCTCCGTACTTTCTTGCGCGTGAAATGGCCTGTGCTGGATCCTCTGTACTTTCACCTGGTTTTTGAACCGGAACTCGCGCCGAACAATCGATGTCGCGCATCCTTCGAAAGTTTGTTAAACACGATTACTCAGCTGAGCAACCGGCGCACCGGTTCAAAATCGTATTAATTGATAGCTGCCGGTGTCGAATGAACGATAAAGCATAATTGGAAGTGAGAGAAATCCGGTTAATAAAATGCGACGCAGTCGGATGACTCACTGGCTGCCAAGGGCGATGCAGTTACTTCGTCCTACACTGTCCCTGGAGCGATGGGCTCGAGATCCTCTGAATAGAACAAGACACTAGCCGAACGATCGGGACAAGTGATCCTCAAATTTATTTCTAAATTATTCGAGGCATAATAACGCGTTCGTAGATCCTATAGTGACGGGTTTAAGTCCCTCCCAACAGTACAGAACATTAACACTCGGCCTAATAAATGACTGGTCTCAAATTCTTTATTCTACAATGGTTGTAACGACAATGCTGCTAGCTGTTAATGCTGTAGTGTTTAGTGTTAAATTAATTTTAATGCGAGAGACCGTAGAAATGTTCGCGCGACTGGTACAGAGGATATAGTGTAGAGGTTGCAGCATTTGAAGTAATCTGTGTACACAGTTATGTACACATGTTTCGACACGTCTGCGATTTCCTTCAGTTTCTATTCTCTCGAGAAAAAATCCCGCTGTTCCAAGGACTCGGAGGCCTTTCGCAAAACCAGTTTCGCATTAATTCTGCCAAAATTGTTGAACGTTTCCCAATTCCTATATTCTATAGAAGAGGAACACGTCGAAAATAGCATAGTGTATACCGGAGAACCGAAACGGTTCTGGGCTCTCGGGAATCGTGTCGTAAACAAAGTGTTCATAATATCAGACGTCATCGTTTAGGACCCGATATAAACACCCAATGTAAACACAAAAGGTGCTCCCAAAGTTGTCAGCGAAATACGTCATACTTCATGCGCGACCCATTCGGATGAATCATTGCTGTAAAATTAGCTGTGGCGCCAATTGGGGGACAGAAAATTATTTATAAATTGATAATCGTCGGTCCTTGAACAATTAAGATGGGACACGAGTAGTAGGGTCTATCCTGATCTCGAAAACTAGAATTCCAAGGAACCACTGCTGCACAAGTAGCAAAGTAAATTGTTTATAACAAATCTACCAGGGTTTGCGACCTGGGGAGCTATCAACAGTCTTGCTGCAGTTCTTAAAGACCACCTTTAACGTAGTGGTTCTAGAAAACTATAACAACAACTGATGAAGGGCAAGGGTATGAGCGTATGTTATGTGATTTTACATCAGCATCGGAAAGCCAACAGGGTCTGTGACCTGAAGAACTATCAGCAGTCTTGCTGCAGTTCCTGAAGACCACCTCTAGTCATTCTAGGGTCTAAACTGTAACACCAACTGATCAAGGGTCAGGGTACGAGCGTATGCTGTACGATTTTACATCAGCATTGGAAATCTAACAGGGTCTGCGACCTGAAGAGCTATCTGCAGTCTTGCTGCAGTTCTCTAGTGATTCTAGGATCTAAACTATAACACCAACTGATGAAAGGCAAGGGTATGAGCGTATGCTGCATGATTTTACGTGAGGATCGCCGGGTCTATGGTGATCCGAGGAGGTATCAGTTCAGCGGCAGTTCTCGAAGATGCAGCGTAGGGAGCTCAGGGTCGCTAAATAGCTCGAAAACTGGCGAGAAACAGAGTGAATTGAATGGCCATCGGTAGTTGGCGTGTATTGTACGCGATGTGTGGGTTCGCGGGGCCGCGTTGTGTTGTTGTAGGAATGCTGTCGGCAGCCGGCAGCAGGGTCGCCCACTGTTACTCGTCGGGACTCGCTTTTGCTGCCTCTCTGCCCTTCCTTTGCTCGGCCGCCTCGCTCGCTCGCACGCTCGCTCGATTCCGTTTTAAAACTATATTGCCGTGGCCCCTTTGTACTTGCGGCCACTCGGGCTCTCTGGCCAGGCCTCTCGCTCTCTCTCTCTCTCTCTCACTCTCTATCCCCCTCTCTCCCCCCCTCTCTCTCTCTGTGTACGTCCTCTGTGTGTGTGTATCTGAGAGCGAGCGAACGGACGAGCGCGTGCACACGTACACATATCGTATTACATATTTGTCCAGAGGAAGAACGGAGGTCTCGTCGTTCATCGTGTCGTCGCGGTCGTGCCTTCCGTCGCGCTTCTCACCACGCGATATGTGTATACACACACACCCGACTTTCTCGCGTGATTTCGAACCGGCCGAGTGTGCGTCGTACGGTTTTTCTAGCGGGGGCGCTGGCTACGAGAAACCGCCTGTTTGTTCGATTCGAAACCGACACAAATCGAAAAATACTGTATCCATACGTTAGAGGGACATCTTCCGATCAGGAAAATCGCATTCCTTTCCTTGGACGGCTGAGGATCGATCAGATATATTTGGATACAGAGGCGCTAAACACTCGCTCATGACCGTCGTAGAGAGCTCTGTTTATTCTTTCAATTCCCTCAGCGGATCAAACTAATTAAACTAAACAGTGCATCTGTTAATGGAACATCTCCCGATTGGAAATACGTCATTCCTTCGCTCGGATGCCTAAGGATTTATTAGATACATTCGGATTCTTTCGGCTCAAGTCCGTTTGTCTAACAATAAGTAAGGGGCGCTGACTACGCGAAACCATTTGTTTCTTCTTTCGCTCCTCGACACCGGAAACGAACCAAATCAATTAAAATACACCATCCATCTGTTAAAGAAACTTCCTCCGATTAGAAAGACTCCATTCCTTCTCTTCGATGGCTGAGGATTTATTAGATACATTCGGATACTTTCGTTCCGCTGACTATTCGCTTAAGAACAGAAACCGTTTCTTCTTTCGACCTCCTACACTGAAACCAAAGTACACCGATCAAAATACAATGCCCATCCGTTAAAGGAACGTCTCCTGATTAGGCAAATGTAATTCATTTCCATGGATGGCTAAGGACTGGTGAGATACATTTGGATAGTTTCGGCTGAAGTTTGTTTTTCAAGAAATCGTTTCTCAAGTTCCTGTAACCGAAACCAAACAGCGCCAATTAAAATACAATACCTGTCTATTAAAAGAGCATCTGCTAATTGGAAAGCCGTCATTCTTTTCCTTGGATGGGCGAGGATTGATTAGATACGTTCGGATTCTTTCGCGGGCTTCGCAACATCACGGAACTCCCATCCTCCGACTGCGCAGATGGCGCTGGCGGCGGCCGCGTTTATAGCGCTGTATAGCAAGCTCCTCGCGCAGCTCTTCGCATAAGATTTATCTAAACTCTATTTTCAAGAGCTGCGAACATGTCCGGGAGTACAGTCCTCCATAAATTTACAGCTTTATCCAGGAGAGATTCGAAAGGTTACCGATAAGGGTATTGGCGTGAATGTGGCTGCCCACGAACGGGTTCTAAACGCACTTATACCGCAGTGTTATTTGTTCGTTGCTGCTGCTCGCGCCATTATCTCAAACGACGTGGACGATAAGACAGGTTTGCACGCGTGCAAGCGAGTATTGAACATTAGGGGATGAGAAAACGAGGCTGTTCGAAGCGTTCTTCTTCGGTATAAGGCCGAGACGGAGGCCCGCGACTGTCGAATTCTCGGGGATTCCCGAGAAATGCCAGGCGGTGTGTTGGTCCGAAAGCAGGCAAAGAGAGAGAGATTCCTCCACGGTAAGGTCTTCGGCTCCGGGATTAAGCTTGCCCTTCTCCCTAACCTCCTCTCTGTCGCTCGCGAGGAGTTGTCGGCTCTTTCCACGAAACTCATCACCGTTCAACGGGCTTTATCCCGGCTTGTTTGCCTTTTCTTTCAACCGGCTGGTTTCTTTTCTTTTCCTCTCTCTCTCTCTCTCTCTCTCTCTCTCCGCGCTTGCTTGTCCTACTCCGTGCTCCTGCCTACCTCTCTCTCCCTTTGGACGGCCTCCTCACTCTCTTTGAGGTTTCACTCGCACGCGCAACCTTTTGCCGAATGGCGTGTCTTACGGCGCGGCCCACGAGCAGCTCTCGTTCGAGAAACACACCGCTCCGTTTTGGTCTTGCTCGTGTTTCAAGTGGCGTGGACGGCCGCGTTCCCGATAATCGGGCCCGCAAGAGAGTCAGTCCAGTCCTACGCTCCTCTCCGGTCCAGCGGAAAGAGGAGAGGCTGCGTACCACCTGCCGCAATGCGTTCCCGGCCCCGAAATCCTAGCCATTCACAATTTCAACGCCGATTTCACCGTTCCGCGCGCGAAACGATCGCGTGCACCAGTCACGAGACCCTACCCACTATGATTTACAGTATGATTTTGCTGCAGTCTGATGATAGAGTGACAAGCTACCCTGGTCCGCGATCCCTAAAGGTTTTTGCGTTAGACCCAGGAGAAACATGGATGACGTTCTGGTGGCGTCCGCAGACCATGCAGCAGGTGCCTGGGTTCACTCTGATGATTTTTCGGGTCTTGGAGTTTGGGTATGGGTCTAGGATATTGATCTGGGAAATACGTTCGCAGTCTAGTCATAGTACCTAACGAATCTCGGGTGATCAATCCCCCATAAATCGGTAATTGCAGCCCGAATATGTTAGCTCCGTTGAATCGTAACTATCGAGCCACGGAGCCTGGTTGCACGTATAGGAGCATAGGCGTCACGGATCCTGAGGCCCTCGGTCGCCAAGGCTCATACATTTTAAATCGTCCTTTCTCGCGACACAATTTGTGCGCGACAAATTATGAACACTGCCGGAGACATGGCTCTGCTTGATTGTACTAATTTCTGCGCGCCGTAGGAAGTTGTCGTACCTATACACCGTTGCCGGACCAATACACCTCTGTCGTAACCGGAACGCCCTGCTTTTTTCATTGGATTATCTGATTGTTATAAAACGCCATTTAACGAGTAATAACATTTGCTAATAAAGAGACTGCGGATGTTTATGCATTTCCGAATTTTTGTAGACAAATTTGAAGGAAGTGCAATGAAATAAAATCGTATTTTTAACGGGGACAGCCTTTGCAGATGTAAAACAAATAAAAATTGTACAGAATTCTATGAAATTTTATATTCGAGCCTTTCTCGAAAATTTTCATAAAATTTCCATTCTTGAATATAATTTCGTAAATTATAAATATGATAATTTTGTCAGTATACAATAATTCGATGTTTTTGTTTAAGCATTTTACTTGACAGGCTTGCATAATTTCTGTGCAGAACATTCGGTAATAACAAACAATTTATATTACCGTAGCAGTGAACGCAGCCGAGGCATTGCATAAGTGTCGTGCAGCGATGCACACAGTGATCGATGAACGCAACGACAACAGGTTTGTCATAAACGAAGTTCCCTTTATTTCCATTGTGGCTCGTTCAAATATAAACTTCCCGCGAAGTTCGCTGACACTGGTGCATAGGTCACGCTTGATAAAGACATTCTTCACTGCCCTAATCGCTTTCGAATTCGACTTGCGAACTGTTCCACACACTGAGAGCTGGATATCTCTGAAAATACTGATTAGTTTTAAAAACATTTTACAAATATTTTTTGGTTCTACATACGTTTTGTAAAAGAACAAATTCTTAATAAATTAAGTAAAACATAAACAATATTTATTATATTAAACATTTATTGCATAAAATTTCATATTCATTTTGAAAAATAGGACATTTTTAAAAAATCCATTCTTGCTATTTTGAAAATATTCTTCATTCTACATTTTATTTTATAACGTTAAAAAATTTATTGTATAAAATTTCATAATTATGCTTGCATTTTCTGAACTCGTCACTCGACGAAACGATCGCTAAGTGTGCTTCTATAAAAAAGCAAACACGTAGTCGAATCGGAACAAAATGGACTGATCAATGTTATTGAGTGGCTTTCCCCACTATAGCATTCGGCCCACTATCTACGCCTGATGTGATTCATATAGGGGCGAAAGACCTTGAGTGATTAATTTATCTACTCCTCACAATAGCATACACTAAATTTTCCGAAAGGAACGAGCCTCTGGAATCCACAAACATATCGTTCCAAAAACATGTTCCTCCAAAATTATCGTTAAACTTTGTAATCCATAATCATAGGGTGAAATATAAAACAGTCTAAGAAACTATTAAGAGATGAAATGATTTTTCAATATATTTATTTCGCATCAAGAAGTGTATTCAAGTGCATTCATAAAACATTTTATTCGCAACATTGTAATGAACTTTCCCAAGATTTTTCTGAGCTCATCTCTTATTTAACAACGTTCTTATTTCCTCAACCATTTCCCTCCCCTAGTGAAAAATCCTATTTATTAAACGAAATATTACTAACGCACCTATTGCGTTTAAATAAAAATCTGTAATTAGAAAAAACCAAAAATAAAATATTTTTCTGATATTCTCAATACAAAAATACCCCAGTAAAATAAAAATTCCGGAGAAGAGAATCAATCTCTCCATCATCGAAAACTAGAAAAATCATCGGAGTTGTAGGGCGCCGGTAGTATCGTGTACGGGCCTGCGCCAGTGGCGTTTGGTGCGCACGGGGTTCCATTTCGAATGCCCGGAAAGAATGCCACGGCTGCCATCGAAGCCAATGAAACAGGCTGGCCAGTAATTCAAGCTTGCAATGGGCTGGCGTAGGTGCAGCGGCGGTGTCGGTGGCACTATACAGTATAGTCATCGCCTATACAGTCTGATCGAACAGGCCGGAGAAACGGTTCGAAGCGCGAGAAACGAGAAACACTTGAGAAACCGCGCGGGTCAGAGCGACGACGTTTTCATCGTCTCTGATAGGTGGAGCACGCGCACGAGGTGGCCGAGAAGTAAAAAGCGCAACGATGTTTATCCGAGAACTTGGATCATCTTTGCTAAGACGTATAGCCGTCGTTCGCATAGTCGTTGGAGGCTTGGTCTGGACAAAGACGACAGTGTAGGTTCGCGGAGGGAGCGACGAAGAGAGAGCGGATCAATACCATGCGATACACGCCGAAATAATTTCATTGTCCACTGTTAGCGGTGGCTCACGTGTCGCGTGGCGCGGTATGGCATGGCGTGGCGTGGCGTGGCGTGGCGTGGCGTGCGCTATACTCTCTTTCTCTGTCTCCCTTCCGCACTCTCTTTCTCTTCCCCCTTTCACGGCACAGCCGTCTGTGCGTTTCGCTCTTTTCTTCCGTGTGGCTATCTAGCCCTGTCTCTCTTTCTTCGTCCCCCCCGTAGCGGCTCTTTGTCTCTATCGCCCTATCCTCGTCTTTCGGGGGCGAGACCGAAGGGGAGAAACACCCAGCAGGGAAAGGGGAGAGAGCCTAGAACCCTTATGGCACGAGTGATAGCCGCACAACGCTACTGGGTATTGATCACCCTTCGCAATCAATGTTAACAACACTGCTTACAGATGGCCGGATCAATTATCTAGATAACGCTGGGATCTGCTCGCCGATTGTCTTTCAATCCAAGAAGACACTGTCCAAGAAGGCAGGAATGACTTGGGACCCTCACGGCACCAGCGGTAGCAATGCTACTGGGTATTGATCATCCTCCGCAATCAATATTAATAACACTGATAATGCGGGGACTTGATCATCGATCGTCTCCCAGACCAAGACGAAATCCAAGAATGCTAGGAGGGCCTGTCGTCCTTCTGGCGTCAATGGTAGCCGCAGGGAGCTAGCGGGTATCGATCACCAGTTGCAATCAATGTTGGCAACACTGTTGGCTCTGATTGTCTTTCGATCCAAGAAGACACAGTCCGGGAAGACACTGTCCAAGAAGGCTAGAATGACTTGATCCTCACGGCATCAGCGGTAGCAATGCTACTGGGTATTGATCATCCTCCACAATCAATGTTAATAACACTAATAATCCTGGGACTTGGTCATCGATCGTCTCCCAGACCAAGGCGAAATCCAAGAATGCTAGGAGGGCCTGTCGTCCTTCTGGCGTCAATGGTAGCCGCAGGGAGCTAGCGGGTATCGATCACCAGTTGCAATCAATGTTGGCAACACTGTTGGCAACACTGTTGGCTCTGATTGTCTTTCGATCCAAGAAGACACAGTCCGGGAAGACACTGTCCAAGAAGGCTAAAATGACTTGGGATCCTTACGGCATCAGCGGTAGCATTGCTACTGGGTATTGATCACCCTCTACAACCACTGTTGACAACACGGACGGACCTGGTCATCGATTGTCTTTCAGACCTAGACGAAATCTAAGAAGACTAGAAATACTAGAAGGGCCTAGCACCCTTCTGGCGTCAGTGACAACACTGTCTCCGAGTGTCGGTCAATCCAAGGAGACGAAATGAAAAAAGTATGCCCCGGAGTACGGTCGAGAGTCTCGTGAAAGTTTTCAGAGAATGCGTGTGCCCGCTCCAGAGCTAGAGAGCTTAGGGTAATTGAAAACAGTGGGCCGGTTGTGGATAGAGATTATAGGCGGCGGTTCAGGCCCGAGCCCGAGAGCGCAGAACGGTTTAATTGAAACGGGGCCAATAAACGCTGGAAAAAAGAACAGTGGACCGTAAAACCGACGACGTACCACCGGCTTCTAGACTTTGTTGTGACCGTAGAGGAGCGTTATAGAGCAGAGAGGAGGAGGACGACTTGCGAGCGACTCTCACGGCCGATCTTTCACTCTCGGACATTTAGAGCGTTGACTTTCTCTCCTATCGCGACTGTCGCTGCTCGTGCGAACCGGCCACGATACGACAAAGATCGTGACGACCAATCATGACCTTGTCGAGATGGATTGATCGGAACCCGGAACGAGGCGCAGCGTGTCGCCCTGGGTATTTAGGTGAACTTTGAACGGGGGACCAGTCAGAAATCTCGTGCGACAACCTGGCTCGCCTGGGTCCATGTTTAGGAGACAGATTAGACCCCACCTTAAATGTGAGATTAAAATTTCATTAATGTGCTTGACCAATCAGGGATCCGTGTTTCAAGGATGCATCCCGCCTGATGTTCGTGAGTCGGTTCAAACTCCTCCCCCAACTTGAATATAGGGTTAGATTAGATAGCAACCATCAACCAGTGGTTTTCAAAACATCATAACAACATGTATAGCTCACGAAATCTCGATTGCTTTTAGTTGAAAAAAATACCCGATGCAGTTCAAATACCCACTAATGTGTATGCAAAATTTTAATGCGAGAAGTATCACAGTTCTCGTGGAAAAAATTCATGAAAATTGATAAAAGAGCATTCGAAACCAGGGTACCTCCTCTAAATGTGTTGTACAAAAAAGTATGTATGTGACGAAATTTTGATCGTTTTTCATTTAAAAAAAATGGTGTATCTCCTTCAAGCACCCGAGAATGTATGTGCAAAATCCCAATCCAAAATGTCGACTGGTTCGTACGAAAAAAATTCCGAGAAATTCATGCGAAGCCGGAATGGCCCCTTAAGGAGTGCATCCGCGTAGTGTCGCTAACCAGAGGATAGTCTCATCTCGAAAATTACGCGGCAATTACATAACGGTGCAGCATTATTTCCACGGTAGCCGTGTGCGAGAGCTGGGCTCTTCTTCGGGTGGCTCGTTAGACTATCGTGATCCTAACCTATCCTTGCATCAGTTAGTCGGTAGTTCCTACATGGAAGCATGCATTTTCTACTACACAGAGAGAGAGAGAGAGAGAGAGAGAGAGGGAGGGAGAGAGGGACAGAGAGTCGGTGAAAGAGAGAGGGGGAGAGGTCGGACCGGTGCACGGATATGCATACATCTGCGCGGATGAAAACGTTCACCGTGGCGCAGTCCTCGCTTGTCAGAACAAAGTCTTTCGCGGCGCAGCGTCGCTAGCCTCTGGCCAACAAACTGCTGGTAGTAACAGGCCAGCAACGGTCATTTATGTTAGAAGAGAAGCGGTGCGCATGCATGCTTGCTTGCTTACTCGCTCGCTCGGTTGCTCTCTCGCGGGCGCGCGCGAGCGTACACGCACAGGGACGCGTGCGCGTTCGCAAATCGTGTATTCCGCATGCACGCTCCAACAGTGATTTCTAAGTTGAACGAGGAGGAGGTAGTGCAAGAGAAAGGGAGAGAGAGAGAGAGAGAGAGGGTAGGAGGAATCACGGAGAAAGAATCCCTTCGTTGGGTATCGTTCGACTGACTCACGACCGACGCTGATGAGCTAATGACGAACATATGCAACGAGGTCTCGAAGTGCGTAAATAAGGTCGTCAGACCGTCCGGATGTTCCATTATTAAATACTTTAATACTTAATTCTTCTATTCTATTAACCCTTCGGACTCGAAGAAATTTTAATCCTAAAATCAAGAGATTTCTTTCAACCCAAATCTATTTTCTTACACTGTGCATATCGAATTGGACCTGTTTCCTCATACAACAGCTGAGCTTTTTACAATTTATAAAATACAGGCGTATCGAATAATATTAAAACTGTTTTGAATAATGGTATGGCGATTTACTGGCGCCTTAGAGTCGCCATTCGGGTTAATTCCAATGATTAAATTCGTAAATTCTTCTGGATCACGTCGGATACCCAATTTTTTTGTCGAACACCCCCGGTGAAATTCCCAAGAAATTACATCCTCGTTTAGCGAGCAATTCGTCCGATAACAGTACTCTCGGTGTCCCATTGTTGTTCGGCCCGAAGCTCGTCTTTCCCGCTTGTTTCTGCTCATTTCATCTCACACTTTCCCCCGGAGCCGGCGTGACCCGAGGAAGGGCAATGGAATTCGAGTCTGTGGATGGATCTCGGAGACGCATCCTCTCACCCTGCCCCCAACCACCTTCTTCTTCAGCGTTCGTCCCACGCTTCCCCGACGCTGTCTCTCTTTCCCTTTCTCCCTGCAAGATACACATAGCCGCCGCCGCCGCCGCCGCCGCCGACCAGATAGAAATAATACATTATTTAAATAGTGTGGCGACTACGGTGCGTGACCTTCTCGTCGACGTCGCGCCTGATTCCCCTCTTTAACCTCTTCTCCCCCCCTCTGTATCTCTCTCTCACTCTCTTCTGTGCTTGTGCGCGCGAGTCTCGCGTCACCCACCACTTCTTACCTCTCTCTCTCTCTCGCTCCCCTCTCCCCTCCAGTCGTTCGTACTCGGCTCTCTCACCCTTGTACCCGACCCGACCCCACCACTGCGACCCGACACGAGCGCGCGCGATCGCGTCCCCTCCTCTCCTCTCACGGACTCTCTTTCTTTCTTGTTCCTTGCCCCGTGTCTTTCCCACTCTCCGTCGTCGTCTACTTTTCGCCCTCTTGTCCCACTGTCCTTGTTCATTGTTCGCTCGATTTCTTCCTCGTCTCCTTTCCACATCACGAGAGAGAGGGGCTCTCTCTTTTTCCTGGTCGTCGTCCGTCCTTCTCTACGGCGTCCCCGCTATTTCAACTCTCGAGCGACAGTTCTCGGTGGCTCTCCTCTCTTCTCGAGACTCGCCTGTGTGCAATACAGGGTGGCTTGCAAGGACAAGGAATTAAACAAACTCCTTAAGGCGGTTACCTGCCGACTACGCTGCTCGTCGCGTGCGTACTTGTGTAGACACCACAGACTCCCCATACGGTGGGGATCTACGATTTTTGGGGGTTTCTTTATCCGAGACAAACCGTCATTGTTTCTTTTTTTAAACAATGGTTGTTGCTCAGTGATTTTGTTCTCGACGATCGATTCCGAACTGGTACGCAAGGAATTAAGCAAACACCTTAAGGCGTACTTGTGTAGACACCATAGACTCCCCGTACAGTGGGGATCTACGATTTTGGGGGGTTTCTTTGTCCGAGACAAACCGTCATTGTTTTTTTTAAAACAATGGTTGTTGCCCAGCGCTTTCCTTCCCGACGATCGATTCCGAACCGATACGCCGTAGCGGTTACGGTCGCGTGACTTATTGTTATTCAATTAAGACGAATGCATCGGTTCCCCGCGCTCACCATTTCAGGAACGCGATCTTCTTCGAGTGGTATACTCTCTCTCTCTCTCTCTTTCTCTCTCTTCTGGTTCCCGAGGTGTGCAGACCCGACTGCCGCGGCTAATTGCAGGGAAATTATTTGTTCGAGGCCGGGAGAACGCGCTTTAACGACTGGCTCTTTGCGATAAGTTGCCGTAAAGATTATGGCAGGGTTGAACGCGCGCGTCCTTCCGGCCTTTCGAAACGCGTTCTCTCGCGCCAGACATTGTACGCTCGGCTTCGGGTGTTCGCCGCCAGGGCGCACCACCTCGTGTCTCGGCCTTCTCGCCGAGGGGAAGTCCCCGCATTCTTGCGTTCCCGTATCTGCTCGTTCGGACCTGGTTGGAAACCCAAAACAATGCACACCGATTTCCTAAATCATCGTCGCAGTTGATTTATGCATTTAAAATAATGTTCGTTACGCCAAAAGCATCCGCAGTCTAGTTATCTGGACCACGTACCCTATCTACGGATCAATCGATAAAAACCCAATCGAATAACGCACATCAATTTCATGAATAATCCTCGAAGTTTGTACCAGACGCAAGATAGCCAGTATCTAGGTAGGGTATCCGCAGATAAATCAATAAAAGCATATACTCAATAGGAGCGTATGCTATCATCGTCACAGCCAATCAACCGTTCCCTAAGTCGCATACATTGGGACTTCGAAAGTTCTCGGAGCCCCGGTATCTTTTCAAATCCCAAACCGTGGTGGCGCTTCCGGCGTGCTTCCTGACGTCAGCCTCCATATGTCGCCGGATCGTCCATCGAAAAGAACGCGCAACACAGTGTAGAAAAAAAGAAAAGAAAAGAAAAGAAAAGTAAAGAAAAGAAAAATCAAGAAACATGATCGATCTGTGTCCTGGTCTGGAGCAAACACCCGCTAGAAAGAGTATAGAAGTACAGAGAGGAGTCTGGTAGGAAGGCGCGCACGTAGTACTCTTGGCACTTGTGTTGGCCCCTTCGTTTATCCGCTTCCAGTTCTTGCACCCCTCCTCGGGTTCTTGCGGGGCAGCACCCTCGCTCTTCTTCGGGCACCGCGCAATCCTTTACCCTCTCCTCCTCTCTCTGTGTGTGTCTTAAACCACTCCTCATCTGGCGGTGTGCTCCGAGAGCGTAGCGGGCGCTGTCGACACACAGCTTCCTTCCCCTTTGCGCGCGCGGTGCGCCACTGTGAACGAGGCTTGAACTGGCTGCTCCGGCTCTCCGGCGCTCTCCGTCTATTGGCGGCGTTGCCAAGTGTCCTCGACCATCTGTAACCGCTCCTCCTCTCCTGTTTATTGGTTTAATATTCAATACGGCTCGGCGGAGTCCGATGTGTAACACACAAGCCGATATGTAGGTGCCCCCCGTTCAGGCGCGTGCGTGCACATGTATCGGAAACTATGTAACTGTGCACACGGTGCTCTCTCGCTCTCCCTCCCTGTCTACCCCCTCTCTCTGATACTTCCTTCCCGCAGAACTCCACCCTCCCGGAGGCCCAGCGCTCTGCTCTCTTTATCGCCTCGACACTCCGTGTCCGTTTCCGTCTTCTTTTCGCGCGCGTCCTTTCTTCCTCCCGTTCTCCGTGTCTATACCGCTCCAACTTTCTTCCTCCTCCTCCCCTCCTGCTCCCACTCGCTCCCCTCGACCTCTTTGCTCCTCGTTTTCGGGACTCCTCGTCCTTTTACCCGAGCCGAAATCCTTCTGGTGTGCGTGTACGCGTCCCGACGACGCGCACGGTGGGGGGATGGGTTCAACTATGTATAGTCGGATAATAGAGTTTGTCGAGTCGACATGCGCCCTTCTTGGACCAAGGTGCCGGCCTTGCCCCATATTTCTTCGAAATGGTCGGGGAGCCGAGTGACGTTCGATATCTCGAGCGGAGACGCCGACAGAGCACCGCGTCGCACCGACGTCGACGTCTGTACACACAGAGACACCTCCGGCGACGACGACGAACCTTGTTCTTTCTCTTCTTCCTCCTCTTCCCTCTTCTTCACCTCTCCCCATCAAGCCGCACAACCCCTTGCGCGCGTTCCCCGTAGGCGCACGCGAGAACGCTGTTCGATTCGACTTTTTTTCTTGTTTCTCCGATTAGAGACGCTCCGATATCAGCGAATCTGACACGAGTCTTAATGTTGTGAAATGTAAACCGGTCGCGGACGGATTAATTGCCTTCCGCCGACTCACTCGGACGCGCCGCCGCGGATGTAATTAGAAATTTCGATCCTCTATTTTGTCGAGCACCTCAGTCCGTGGGAATATCGTTCCGAAGAGGGTGCCCTAGCATAACACGGTTTCGGCCGTGCTGTAGCGAAACTCGGGAGCAACGCAAATCGAAATGTGGGTGGGGGATTGTTTAAAAATTAGAATCTCACCGTGTTACAGGGTTGTTGCAATTTTTCCACCGTCTTAAGCGAAACTTGGGAGCAACACAAATCGAAATGTGGGACGGGATTATTTAAACATTGTAAGCTCACCGTGTTGTAGGGTTGTCGCAATTTTTCCATCGTGTTGTACCGAAACCGTGCTAGTGAGGGTTAAAAATATTTCAGATCGTTTTTTTTTAAATATTATTTGGTCCCCTCAGAATTTCAAATCCATTTACCACTCCCGGCGGGGCCTACAGTTTATTAAGGTTGGTTCCGAACCATCTTGGAGCACCACAGTTTAGATATCACATGAAAACCTTTTTCTAAATATTTCAGATTGTTCATATAAACAATGTGAAATATTTTCAATCCCCTATAGCAACCCCAATATAAGATTGTTTATTATTTATGCTAATCCATCGATATAAAAGAAGTGTAAAGATTGTAGGAGACTCTAGAGTTTAGCAGCGGAAGGGGTTGAATGCCTAACGTTAGTGTAATACATTTTCAAATCGATCGCATCGATCGAATAGCGAGAAATAATGCGCGTTTCACGGAACACATACCTAACATTGATTTGTGTTACGTCAGCCCGATGATACTCGGTGCGTGAAGTGCTATTGATTCGCCCCGCAGCCAGAATAGACAACCATGTTCCATTTTCGACTGTGCATCGCGCGCGGTATGATTAAGTAACTAAACTCATCCGATCAGATACTCAAATATTGTTCTTCGGCCCCTGTTATGAGCTCGTTTAAGTTATCCGAAGCAATCGATATACATATACATATATATACATGTATATCAATGTATATATATAAATATGTATACACACCGCCGTGTAATATCCGCGTTTGTTTATTTCCTCTATAATCCGACGATTGTCAGTCGCCATTCATCATTCAATTGCGACGGCTCGCGGAGATGATTAGAACATTTTCAGAGATTAATGCACCGAACTGGGAAATCGTAATTGATCCGATTAATTGAATAGTCGACCGATTTCAGAGGGTACACGTATTCCGCGAACCCTTATTTTGATCCTATTGATCTCCATTCCATTTTCCAACGATCGCAATACTTTTATTATACGACACCGTGTAGATTTTCATCGGTATCGTCAGAGAGCACGAAAAGACGAGTTCAACGACTATCATGACCATGCCATTGCGATCATTCTATCTCGAGATATTCGCGTCTGAAAGATAAATTTTTTATAATTTCAGACACGAACACCTCGAGACTGAATGATCGTAACCGTACGGTCACTATACTCGTTGAATTCGCCTCGTCACGTTCTACAAGAACACCGAAGAGAATCGACAAGGTCCCGTATAAAAATCCTCGACGACCTTGAGATCCTGTTAGAACCTCACCACGGGGAAGGATTGTGCGCGGTGTTATATCTCGAGATTGAATAATCGGAACGGTATGTTCAGGGTACTCGTTGAACTGGTCTTTCCCCGCTCTACAACAACGTCCAAGAAAATCCATAGGGTGTCGTGTAAAAAACTACCGGATACTTTGAAGTTTCGTTAGAAGGTTGCCTTGGGGCAGAATTCTTCGCACCGTTGCCTGTATAAGTTGAACTGTACGCGAAGAATGGGCTCGATAGGTCGACAGGAGCCACTCGACCCCATCGCTAGGTGTATTGGCTGGTTAGCAGTAGCGACTGCGGTGGACTACGAATAGCTGAGGCGGGAGCGATGACCAGATGTGCGGATCGTACGCCGAACGGATGAACGGATGAAGCGGTGGAGAGAAGCGGATAGTATTTGGCTTGAAAATTTTGGCCTCCGCGTACATATTCGACAGAGAGAGAGAGAGAGAGAGAGAGAGAGGGAGAGAGAGAGGGAGAGAGACAGAGAGGGAGCGAGGGAGAGAAGGCGAGACCCAGCTGTCGGGCGTTGTCGGGACTCTATCCACGGCGTTGGGGAAAAAGAGAGTCACCCTACAGCAGCGGCGGCGGCTGAACAAGTCGTTGAGGGTCGGGGCCAGCCTTCGGACACCCTATTGCGACTACAGCCGCGCCGCCGCCAACGATGTCTCTCTCTCTCTCTCTCTCTCTCTCTCTCTCCCTCTCTTTTTCTCTACCACTGCCCGTAAAACAGTAGAAGGATTCCTGGGTCGGTGAAGACACGAGTTTTAGATTAACTGGACAGTGGCCACTTACCACACCTGCGGGGATCAGTCCGCGGACACGTGTATTCGGGGGAAACAGACGTTCTCAAGCGTCTTCTGATACCCTGGTCTGATATTGACGACTGTTCAGACAACCGGGTGATGTAAAATTTCATCCTGGCAGACGTCCCCTAAATGTCGTAGACTGTAGACACTCGGAAAGTATGCTTGGAATCGATTCAGGAAGCAACGGGGTTCTCTTGTCAACGAGTTCCAGCATTCTGAGTCACGTTCATGGTTCTGGGAAGAAGCATTTCGATGCTTGAACATTCTGAAGTAACAAATTCATCTATTAAACCTTTGCACTCCAGCATAGTGACTCGTATAGTACACCAACAACTCCAGCACTATATTAGTTACAAGTGTATATACATATATGTATATAATTTAAAAAATACGGTTGCTGTAATGTAAGAAAATATTTATTCCTTAGCTACATTGTATAGAACAAGTTCAATAAGTTTTTAAAAGTTTTTAAATATGTTTCAGTAAGGATACTTAAAAAGTTGTGAAAAGAAAGTGGCACTAGAGATTCTTGGTTATTGACTTAAGGGTTAGAATTGTCATTTCTCGTGTTTCCTTCACTTTTATTAGATGAGGAGGATTAGATGAAAGGATTTTTTTAGCATTTCTACGACAAAAACGAGTAGGTGCAATTAAAAACACCAAAAACATTCGAACTTATTAAACATATTAAGATAGAAAATCAATGTTTACTATTCAGATAGAAGATTTGCATTTTGCATAAAGATCCGCTGTCCAGCTATTAATTATTAACCGACAACACTGATCCTCTAAGAGGGGTACAATGTCTTCGCGAAGAGATTAAGGAAGACTTGCAATTAGAGTACTTACAGTCGCTCGTCAAGAGAGTACGCTTGTAATTAATAAATTACATTTACAAAGTTGGATTACATTATTACTCCGGGAACGTTTAAATGGCGTAGGCGTTGAAATTGCAGGTGGGATGAAATTAACCGACTACTAAAGGCCAATGATGAGCTATTCCCACCATGGTGCTGTCCTACCGTTCTATTCCTCGAACGTTTACGCAGGTCTGCAAGCAAACGCCCTCTGTCTGTCAAATTGAGTAGCAGTCCACCTTAGCCTGTACTCTATCACGGTATAGTCAGGTATATTCGATCATAGTAACTTCGATTGTAGATTGTCATTGTAGTTCTACCTTTCTGATGGCATTATTGATTGTGAAGATTATTGAATTTGTAACGTTGAACGATGTACTTGCAGGAAGATGTGCAGGGTGCTTCCGGGAACTGGGAAAAGTCACTGCTCTTTTTTTTTTAGTAAAAATAGAAGAAAATTATAGGGGGAAAAAATGGTATGTCGTAATACGTTCTATGACTTTATTCGTTTAGTGCAACCCAATGTTTTTTTTTCAATCAATCGATCCCTTTTAGTATACTTTTATTACCCTCTATCATTTTTTTTTCTATGCCTACTGAACACTGGGATTCTAATATTTTTTATTTACCAAATTTATTCCTTTCGGTATATATTATTGGAAAAATGGCAAAAAATTTCGACAGACACATATTTATTATGTCTATAAAATAATGTGAAATAGTTATTTCTAGATCTCCGTAAACCTAGTGTTGTAAAAGAGCAGTAAATGTTTCGCGATTAGCATATTTAATTAAAAAATATGCCTACCTGGATACAGATTCGTATGTTGTTCCAATCGAATACGAATGGAATTCCTTAATTAACCCCAAAGCTGTTCACTTACCACTCTATCCACTTTTTGCGTTAGTTGCTTTCACAATCCACTTTCTGTAATAGAACTTTAATTCTTAATTAGCCGGAGCGACTCTGTTAATCTTCAGTGGAGGATATCGTAATTTTCGTGCTATTCTACGTCGTGCTTTAATCCTTCCGAGGTCACCATCGATCTGACGGAGAGATCTATATCTTTCTGATTTACTAGATCACACAGTTCATAAACATACACATGTACCAGCCTAACGCTTCAGTTTTGTTATGATTCCACGTTTTTTTTCTTTTTTTTTATACAGATTCAAGCCCTTTATATTTTTTTTGTTATGATTCCATGTTGACAGTCCTGACTAGGCGCCATCTCGTCTAACTAGCTGAACTAAAATTGGCTCTAGACTTGCTCCGCATCAAAGAGGACATCTGTCTTCATGAACGTAATATAGGGAAATCTCTGCTATGCGAATGCAATCACCGGTTTCGGTTATTTATCCTTATACGAGCATATGTTGAGCTGCACAAAGGTTTATTTGATAGAGGAAGGTTAAATGCACCGCGCTCAACTCGTGATTTAACGAGAAAAGTCTTTTAGAGACAGAAAAATACATTGAAATCTGCGGGTGTTTTCTCGAGTTTTTTTCCCCCACTCTGGACACTCGTGTTATTAGATATAAACATAATCTCGTTAAACCATGAGTGACTCATCCAGCTTTAAAATTTGCTCAAATAAGGACAAACAACCGAAGCCCGCAAATCCATGTTTCGACCGAAAATCTAGTTAGATTCTAGTTCCTTTCTAGTTTTGTCACGCGAGTCTCCTTCCACCGTCAGAATTCTGTGCACGTTTGAAGAATGCTTCACGGCGTTTATTAACGCCATGAACAGAAGCGAGCCCCGATGATCGCAACTTCTTCCTCTTCAGAATCTTTTTCCACCCCTCTCTTCTGTCTTCCAACGTATATATTCCCTTCTCCTCTCGCCGTGCTCCCCCCATAACCACGCGATCTCCTTTCGAAACGAGCGATCGGGTTCGCGCGTTTTACAGTGTTTACCTCTCGGCCCCTGCTATTTCTGAGCCCCGAGACAGTTGTGTACGAACAGTACACTGCGCCACCGGTTTTTTAAACATTCTTCCCGCGTGTCGTGATGCCTTTTATTGTACAGATTATTTTCAGCGCACTTGGGGGCGAGAGCGGAAAGAAGAACGGCCGTCCTGCGGTTATCGGGAAGGTTATGGTCTTTCACGATGCTTCCTAACCTCCCACGAACGACACCCATGTCTTCGCTAGTCTGGAAATGTATTATTTAGACGTGCACAATTTTTATCCGAAAGGTACAGTGTCTCGTAATTTGCGTAATTTCTTCGTGATAGGTTTAACCCTTTGCCGTAACATTTTCTTTACGGTTACATCGATCGAAACGTCTTTATGCACAAAAATGTCGTGGAAGGGAAAAGAAAATTTATATTTTCTGTGTTGGCTACATTTATTTCGATGCTTAACTATTGATTACAAACGAATCATATTTAATTCAACATTTATATTTGTTAGACTATATTAAAAACCTTCGTCACGATTATGCCTCGTCAAAATACGGCAATGGGTTAATGGTTTTATTTTTTTGAGGAGTCTACGAAGATTGAAAAGTAGATTACAGTATTGTTCAATTGTTTTAACCGATTAATGTGTTCGTTTGATTGAAAACGAGAGAATGAACGTCTCTGTTAATAAATCAAAAACAAATACCGCCTGCAAAACAATACGGTTAAAACATTTTTGATCATTCGGTAATCCCGTGCGCACGTCGATGATTCAAATTAAATGTTAGCCGTCTGTTCCCCCATCTGTTTTATTTAATATTTGCTACGCCCTATATTTTCTTATTTGGGCAAACGTATCGAATCCCATTAGCAAATTGTGTAACCCAGTAAATAGATACGGATCGGATTAAATTTCTTTGACGTTCCTCTTGCTCTTGCCGGGGTCTCGAGCAACTAGAGCGGTAACTATCGGCGGTACTCTTAATTGAATAATGAAAAAAATTGTACGAATGGATCGTTCATTCTCTGGTGGACGGGTGGAATTTATCTGCGAATAATTGACCCCTTTAACGCGCTCAAATCTCAGATGATTGATAATAAGATTAAAAGTTTGTCTCTGTAGAATACATTGCAATAAACCGCTTCGATTTTTCACGCGCAATGTGATCAATGAAAATATTCCAGGCCACGAAGAAGAGTCTCCATTCTGGCGTTAAAATAGCCTCGAGTGCAAAGGGCTGAGGCATAAAGTGAACCACCGATTCAGCGCCGCGTCGATTATGGCAGCTTTCATCGATTTAAAAATAATTGTTCGAAGCCATTGCTCGTCGGCTGAAAGGAATTTCTGTTCCTTAAATAACAAAATTTTCCGTTCGGTGGGCGTCGAAGGATATTTTCAGCTACCGTTTCAACGGTACCCTAAATTATCCGGTTTTAACATCCGGATTCCGAAATTAGTGGACCCTCCAGCATAAGGGACACTCGGTGAAAAGAAGGGAGGGATTTTCCTTCAATTTTCCTTTTACTTTCAGACGTTATTTCGACCTTGTCAATTCTTAAACATTGGTACAAATGGCATACGAAACCAGAATACCCCATCAAACATATTTTATAAAAAAATTTATAACTCTGGCAGTTTTGGTTATTTATACTTGAAAAAAATTGTGTACGTATTTCAAATATCCGTAAACGTGCCTGGAAAATCTCATTGCAAAAGGTTCAATGGTTCTCCAGAAACAAATTCTTGAAAATTGGTACTAATGGCATTCGAAACCAGAATACCCCTTCAAACATATTTTATAAAACAATTTATAACTTTGGCAATTTTGGTTATTTGTACTTGAAAAAAATATTGTACGTACTTCAAATACTAATAAACGTGTCTGTAAAATCCTAATACAAAAAAGTTCAACAGTTCTCCCAAAAAAAAATTCTTAAAGATTGATAAAAATGGCATTCAAAACCAGAATACCCCTTCAAACGTATTCTTTAAAAAAATGTATAACTCTGGAAGTTTTGGTTATTTGTACTTGAAAAAAATAGTGTACGTATTTCAAATATCCATAAACGTGCCTGTAAGATATCATTGCAAAAGGTTCAATAGTTCTCCAGAAAAAAAGTCTTGAAGATTGGTACTAATGGTATTCAAAACCAGAATATCCCTTCAAACATATTCTATAAAAAAATGTATAACTCTGTCAGTTTTGGTTATTTGTACTTGAAAAAAATAGTGTACGTACTTCAAATACGCATACGAGTGCCTGTAAAATCATAATACAAAAGGTTCAACAGTTCTTCTGAAAAAAATTCGTAAAAATTGATAAGAAATGACATTCAAAATATCCTCTTGAATAGAGTATGGGGGTTATGTTTGTGGAACTTTTTGGGCACAATATAGTTGGTGGGCAGAGTATTCGATGCACATGCACCGTTTAATCGTGTAAGGTGCCGAAGCGGTAATCTTCAACGGTGTTGGTTGAACGTCGTCCTGCCGCCGACCTGCAAAGAGCCGGGCACAGCAGCGCAGTCAATGCCACAACAAGCAAGTAGAAAATATACTTTCAAGCCTAACGGGATAATGTCGCCATAGTGACCTGCTCCGGCCTATTATTTTTCCTCGCAAACCATAATACGCCGGGGCTCCGCGTACTCGATTAGCATTGCTCGAACGAATGGTCAACGGAGCCATAATTTCGCGAATCCACGCGATTTTTCCACTCGTTACCTTCCAACCAATAAAACAACAACCGTGCACAATTAAACATCGTACGTACGCACAATTATTTGTTACTTATTACTAGACTGCGGATCTTTATGCATTTATGATGGAATCTGTTGGGCAAAATATAAAACAG
Source organism: Lasioglossum figueresi (assembly GCA_028455805.1). Taxonomy (NCBI): domain Eukaryota; kingdom Metazoa; phylum Arthropoda; class Insecta; order Hymenoptera; family Halictidae; genus Lasioglossum; species Lasioglossum figueresi. Next base: position 6,062,761 of record CM052199.1, on the reverse strand, counting down.
CAAAAGATTAACAGAATTCAAGAATCTTGTATTGTTACTTTTAATATAAGAAACTCGTTACGGGATGAAATCAATTTTTATGTTATTCCTGCTTCCCACAATCAATGCAAAACATTTTTATTTTACATGCAGTTTACTTATTATCATCATATTATAGATTTTTATGCAAAATAAAAGAAGTGGGTCTAATTTAGGATTATTATTGTGTCTAACATTATTCGTACCTATTATAGGCACGAATTTGTTACAATTTTTCGACGGGATACGGCGCGGCGATCACCCGTTCTAGTGGTGAGCGCCACTAGAGGCAACTCATGTCGGAAGAAGATATTTTGTTTTCTGGTTCGAAAAGAATGTCGATGTTGCAAACTTGAAAGGGTAGTTTCTCAAGATAAAAGTCTGCTCTATCGCGTGATATATTCCGATTTTCTGCTGGACCCTTACTTTCCGAGATAAATTCAAACATATCCTCAAAAATTGGTGCGAAAGTGTTGCCTCTCCGTCTTTAATGATTGTTTAAACCCGTTTAAACATTCGTAATATATTAATATTGGATATCACTGTATTCGGGAGACTCTACAGAATCTTTTTCTGTAAAGAACAATTCAATCTCTTTTATAATAACATCACCATATTTGTTTAAAGTTGAAAAATATGTCTTTTTTCAAAGTTATGTTTCTCAAGAACTGTGAGTCTAGGAGAAAAATTAAGAACAGATTCGGAATCAGCGCAGAAAACTCTTAAAACGTTTTTTGTCTGTTGGACAGTGTTATCAAGATAATTTCGATTTAATGGAATTTTAAGCAAGATAAAAATTGCTTGCAAGCCTTAGGGAACAAATAGGTCTGATTTTGGTTTATTATTGTGTATTATATCATTTCTACCTTTTATGGGTAAATAGACATTTGTTTCGATTTTTATTTGGCATGAAGATCAATATAAAAAAAATTGAAGAGAATATATCTGTATTATTGTTCAAAACTCGGTATTTTTGCATCAAATTGATAATGTTCGTTTGGAAAATTGTTAGGGGAGTGGGTGAAGGACGAAAAGGTCATGGTGTTGTGGTGTATTTTTGATTCGTCCAGAACAGACAATAAAGAGAGTATGACCAGTTTTTAAGAACGAGGTAAACGACACATACACACACAAACACGCACACACACGAGATTTTATCGAGAATCAAGAATTCGTCTGGTTAACCGTTCCATCCCCAAAGCAACGCAAGATACCGCTACGTGCTACGATCCTTTCTTGGATCAACGAAATCGTATCGATCACATTGCGCACCTAGGCGAACGAACGTGTGCAAGACGGACATGCGCGACAAGTATCACACGTATTCGAGCCTGTTGGCTACGTCATGCGAACGGTGAACATATTTATGCTATTATTAGGCGGCCGGACAATCCCTACTATTGCTCGAATTGGTAAAAACAATATTTTGTTACCAATTATATCGAAAATTAGCTGAATAATATAATAAAATTAATAGACTAAAATATAATACTAAATGTATGCTGTTTATCTAAGTAAAAAAAAATTAATATCACAAAATACAATGCATATTTACATATATACAGTTAGGAGCATAACTGATCACGCACGCTTTAAATCAGTATAACTTTTTTATGAATGGATCAAACGACTTCAATTTCTCTGTAAGGTTAGAAGAATTAGTTTAGTAAATGACGTCTAAAAAATATGTTGAAAAAATTCATTTGGTCGGAATTGTGATAAACAATAGTAAAAATTGATTTTAACAACTTTAATGGCTGGGCCAATACGTTCTGAAAATTTCATTGAAATTGGTTAATTGGTTTACGAGTTGTAAACGATCAAATGTGGTAAAAAGTGAACCACTTTCGATCGTTTATAACTCGCAAACCAATTAACCGATTTCAATGCAATTTTAAAAGCATATATAATTTATACGAGTTTACCAAATACATCTTTTAAATTTTCGTTATCGGCCCAGCGAAAAAAGTTGTGGAAATCAATTTTTACTAATGTTATTCACAATTCCAATCAAATCCATTTTTTCAACATATTATTTAGACGTCGTTTACTAAACTAATTCTTCTAGCCTCACAGAGAAATTGAAGTCGTTTGGTCCATTCATATAAAAGTTATTCTGATTTAAAGTGTGTGTGATCAGTTATGCTCCTAACAGTATGTACGATTGTCTGTACGTGCTTGAAAAATGAGCAAAAACAAGAAACATGCATATACATGTATATCCAAGTAAAACAAAAATTAATATCGTAAAATATAATGCATATTTAAACAGTCCGAGTAAATAATAAAGTTGACATCCAGTCACGGTTGACGCAGGAGTGAAAGGGGTTGATCAATTTGATTTTTCAGCACAATTTTGAGATGTGTCGGTGACTGGCAATTTTTATAAACATTGTTGATACGCCTATTTTCGGTGCGTGTCTTCGTCTCTTCGTTTCAGTACAAGTCGTTTATAGCGCAAGGCCACGCGTTTGTGAACGAAGTGGCCCATCCTCCTCGACTTCCTGCGTACTTCCTCTTTCATACACCGTTCTTAAATAGCCAGTCTCAAACAGTTTGTTGGTCTCCTCGTGGTTCCGGTTCAGCGAAACGTCCGCTTTGTAAGAAATAGCCATCGAGTGAACTGCCTCTCTTTCTCTCTTTCTCGAACACAAGTCCCCCTCCACCTCGTCGTTTGTTTCATGCTAAACGACAACTCTTTGACTCATTCGCTCTTTCTTCCGGCTACGCTACGTCCCCCCCTATCGTCTCGCGCGTTACGCTAAATTTAGGGGTAAACACGTGTTCCTCATTATACAAGATTATTTCGAAGGGGGAGCGGTTTTTTGGAAATTCCAAACGGAAATAAGAATGTTCCCAACACGCTCGAAGATTTTCTCTACGGAATACTAAATCTGCTATGGAATATACGTAAAAACTTATTAATTATTTATTATAAATAAATTATTTCTTTACGTAAGTTTTGTTAGCATATTCGTAACATCTTTCCGATTAGAATGAGCCCGAACACGGTACAGTTCGGATGATATTTCACTGTTTAATCCACGATTTAGTAGAACCTCGATTATGCGAAACGATAATAATTGAAAATTAAGCTTCACTGCATCGTGGATTACACGAGTAAATCTGAACCGAATTGTATCGTGTTTGGACTCGTTTTAATCAGAAAAACGTCGCGAATATGTTGCTAGAAAAGAGATGCTCGAATGTTTATACAGATTGGGACACTGTTGACTAAGAATAATTTCTACGAGTATGAGAATCTGAGGTTAGGTGGTGCGGTTGGGCGAACGTGGTTGGAGAGCGTCGAAATAATAATTGTAAACATGTTTGGCTGATTATGAGCGGCTGGAATAACGACTTATTTTTTGCTATGAAATATATGTCAAAATTTATTAATTATTTATTCTAAATAAATTATTTCTTTACGTAAGTTTTGTTAGCATATTCGTGACATCTTTCCGATTAGAATGAGCCCAAACACGGTCCAGTTCGGATGATATTTCACTGTTTAATCCACGATTTAGTAGAACCTCGATTATGCGAAACGATAATAATTGAAAATTTAGCTTCACTGCATCGTGGATTACACGAGTAAATCTGAACCGAATTGTATCGTGTTTGGACTCGTTTTAATCAGAAAAATGTCGCGAATATGTTGCTAGAAAAGAAATGCTCGAATGTTTATACAGATTGGGACACTGTTGATTAAGAATAATTTCTACGAGTATGAGAATCTGAGGTTAGGTGGTGCGGTTGGGCGAACGTGGTTGGAGAGCGTCGAGATAATAATTGTAAACATGTTTGGCTGATTATGAGCGGCTGGAATAACTGGACTTATTTTTTGCTATGAAATATATGTCAAAATTGATTAATTACTGATTCTAAATAAATTATTTCTTTACGTAAGTTTTGTTAGCATATTCGTGACATCTTTCCGATTAGAATGAGCCCAAACACGGTACAGTTCGGATGATATTTCACTGTTTAATCCACGATTTAGTAGAACCTCGATTATGCGAAACGATAATAATTGAAAATTAAGCTTCACTGCATCGTGGATTACACGAGTAAATCTGAACCGAATTGTATCGTGTTTGGACTCGTTTTAATCAGAAAAACGTCGCGAATATGTTGCTAGAAAAGAGATGCTCGAATGTTTATACAGATTGGGACACTGTTGATTAAGAATAATTTCTACGAGTATGAGAATCTGAGGTTAGGTGGTGCGGTTGGGAGAACGTGGTTGGAGAGCGTCGAAATAATAATTGTAAACATGTTTGGCTGATTATGAGCGGCTGGATTTAACGATCGATAGTAGACACGCTGAACGGAAGCCATTGTAATCGGTATGAAAGCTGCCATAGATTTTCACAAGAGAGAGAGTCGCGGCACGACGTTTCGTCTTCACTGACATGGATAGAGAATCCGGGTGCAGCGGAGAATTCTTTTTTTTTTCTCCTGTCTTTCTTTCTCGACGATTACCCATGCTGATCGAACCATTTTTACATACTTTCCAAACACACCGGCGGCTGTCTCTTCTAATCAGTCAGTCAGATTATCATTTCTTTGTGCAGGATAAAAATATTCATTGATTCAACTGTCTTGTCTTTAATTATTTATTTATCAAACTTTAACTAACATATTCGTGGATCTTTCCTGATTAAAAGGAGACGAAACACGACACAAATAGGTTCACATTTACTCGTTTAATCCACGATAGAGTAGAACTATGTTACTCGAATATCGACAGTTCGGATAGTCGAGGCTCTACTTTATCGTGGATTAAACGTTCAATTGTTATTCAAACTGTATCGTGTTTGGGCTCATTTTAATCAGAAAAGTGTGACGGACATATTAGTGCAGGTAATGTTTCAATTGTTGTTCAGATTAAGACTTTATTTAATTAAACATTTGGTGTGCTTGAACAAAAATCGAACAAAATCTTCAGATTCGACTTGACTCGACTTGTTTAAGGGATTCAGGGGTCAAAAATAAACGATTAACTAATTATAATCAAAAATTCACAGTCTGCTTGAACGTTTGTTGAAATTAGCCGCGAGAATAAAGCTGTTCCGGTTCTGTTCGGAACCGGTAGGTCACCGAAAATAAAACTAAAGTTCCCCGGTGGTGCGCAGACGTGAATACGATTGTATTATGCGGAGGCGACATAAGGGTGGTAAAAATATACACGCGCATGCATATGGGAGAAACGGGTGCCTCGATTTTTGTCCCACGATTACTCGACGCTCGCTTCCTCGAATCGAATTCGATTCGAGGGGTTCGTCCCCCATCGTTCGAAACCCGTACGCACGTGTGTACAGTGTACGTTCATGTACACGTGTCCATACACACATACAGGCGTACCATTCTCGTGATCGAAATTGTGATCAGCGATGACTAAGATGGGAAGAGCAGCCTCGTAGATACGCGTCGACAAGTTTCCCATCTCGACAAGTCCACGATTTTAATCGGAGATTATTTCCAGCGGGAAGCAGCCAAACCGAGAGAGGGATGCCAAAGGAAAATTGGTTAACCCCGGACGTCCAAAGATGGAACCGTCTCTTCAACCCCTAAAGCAGATGATCGTTGTCCTTTGAGAGCGAACTGTCTCAAACTAATTTTATTCTACTTGTGGTTATGGAAACGTCGCTGGCACTTGCACTCCTCACAGTATGTTCCGCCATTTTACAATTATTTTAGCCATTTTTTTAAAGTAATCATTTCGTCTTCCAATCACACAGATTCAGAACTGCCCGACCACGCAGTCCGCTCGCGTGGATAATCTGGCACCGATAGGGAGGGTGTAACCTGTTCATTAATGGTTTCAATTAACGCTCTGTTTCTCCCGTCCTGCCCAACAAATAATTCCGAAAAAATTCACGATCATTCTATCCAACGGCACTCACGACTGTGAATTTTTTCCGAATTTTTCGCCGCAAACTCGACCATTGAAAAATTCCAGAAACTTCAGTAAACACCATTTGAATATTTGTAACCCCTTGCCGTACCATTTCCTTGACAGTCACGGTCGCTGAAACGTCTTTATCCCGAAAAATGTCGTGGAAGGCAAACGAAAATTTATATTTCCTGCACGGCTACATTTATTTTAATCCTCAAACATTAATTGCAACAGTTTGTTCGAATCACCATGACGAGTCCGCCCCGTTCAAATACGGCAAGGGATTTTATGGAAGTAGATGTAAATTTACAGTAACCAAATAAATTGTTTACATCATAACACAGGAGGACCAGCGTATATTGCGCGTTCGATCTCGGCCGCCATTGACTGATCCCTCTCTAATCCTCGGTAGCAGTTAATCCTTCATTGACCAAGATCCCGGTAACCCGGATTCTCGGACCATAAAGGAGTTTAGGCGTAAAGTCTGAAGAGCGCCGAATGAAACTGGTGTCGGAGTCGATTGAGCTTACTGCATAACAGCGAAAGGAACTCGGCGAAGAGGACAGAGACAGAGAGAGAGAGAGAGAGAGAGAGAGAGAGAGAAAGAGGAAGAGAGAGAGGAGACTGCATAAGAGAGAAAAGATTGCGGCTCCGTGGCGTGGCGCGATGCAACGCGGCGCAACGCGCAATGCATCGCGGGTCTCGGATGCACCGGCTTGCAGTTCCGCCACTGATTGGCACCACAGCGTAGAATGGCGTCTGTGTTCGCAGTAGACACACGCGTGCACGCCGTGCGTACGTGTAGCAAATACGTACACAGTCAGTTTGGCAACGCAGCCGGTGCGAAGCCCGTAACAGCCTGTTGGCCAACATCGGGCATATCGGGCGCATGCGCGTGCACGCCTTCGCCTTCGTGACACTTTAAATAAACCATGGTGGGGTGTAAAAGGGGGACAGGCACAAAAATGATAAACCGCTACAAAAATCCCGATATAGACGCGAGCACGCGCGAGACCATACGGGAGAGAGAGAGAGAGAGAGAGAGAGAGAGAGAGAGAGAGAGAGAGAGGCAGTTTGTGTCGAGTCGGGCGATGTCGGGCGATGTCGGGCGATGTCGGGCGATGTCGTGCAACGTCGGGCAACGTCGGTCAACGTCGGGCAGGGTCGGCCGCGCCGATTACGCACGCTGCGTGGCTCGCCGTACCGTCGAATCAACCTTCTGTGCCGCGATCAACGGATTGAAGGATGCACGCCGGAACACGACCACCATCGCGCAGCGGATCTCGTCAAATGAGATTTCGAATGGACCCGCCTGTCGATACGAGGCCAGCTTTAACCCCTTCGAGACCATGCTCGCGTTTAGGTGCGCTCGGACAGCGCAGGTTGTACAGCCTTCTTGGTGCTGTGACTCCATTCTATACAGCAACGAGAGTCGGAAATTGCAAATTTTTATTTGTTTGGATTACATTCGACAGAAATAGTTAGTTAACACTAAATTTACGGGCCCCCATCAAAATGACGGGTTCTAATATTCTTAATTTGCGATTATTGAGATTGTAAAAGTGCTTTCCTGAGGAATTATTTACCAAATTTATTTCTTTGGGTATATATTATTGGAAAAATAGCCGATAATTTGGATAGACACATCCTTGTTATGTTTATAAAGTAATGTGGAATAGTTATTTCTACAGCTCCGCAAACCTAGTGTTAAATAATTTGAGATGGTGGGCCCGAAGTCTCCTATTATTTTAACACTTGTGTAGTCATTCTTTACTCGCTAATATGTTAACCCCTTAGCACTCTAATTGTGAATCTGAGAAAGAGAGAGGCGCCACTCTAAAAATTATTGTACCATTATTCAAAATATTAATCCAATCGAATCATATAAAATGGAAATATTCTAGCTAGGAAGAAATATTTAATTTTTGAGTTAAAATAACTCCGAGGGCAAAGGGTTAATTTATAGTGTTGTAATGAGAATTTGTGCAAACATGTTAAATTCAGAAAGATTTTAAATAATCTATACATTTTGGTTGACACTACACAAGGGATAATTAGATTCTGAACTGCACTTCAGATCGTCGGTTCGGATAATCGAGGCCCCACTAAATCGTGCATCAATCGACCAGATAAGCATCGAATTGTATCGTGTTTGGGCTCTTTTTAATCGGCAGAACGTTGCAAATGCGTTAGTAGAAGTCTCGCAAAGAGATATTGCAGCAAACAAAGTTTCTGTCAACTTGCAAATTTCATTTGCAACATTAATAACGCCGAGCCACACGGTTGCGTTCGTATCCGAGGCGTGATTACACGGAACGTCAACGCAAGAAACCGGTGGCGACATGCATTTTGTCGCTACAAAGTGAGTCGGCTGTTTGCGACTCAAGCACGAGTACCAACAACACGAGTCGAAGTGGAAGAAGCACGTGTGTACTACGCGCGCTGGCTGGTTCTACGGACATGCTAAGTTGCGGCATTCTGCACGCCCACGTTCACGACGATTCCAGTTTCTACGTATTTTTTTATACAACTACATTAATTATGGATAACGAATTGAATTAACCCTTCTTATTTTAGCTCCATAAACATTTCTTCCGACTAAAATATTTACATTTTGCGAGTACGAAATAATTGATCAAATACAAACACAAATTCAATAATGTCAACTGCATGAACATGAAATATTTCCATTTTGTATAATCTTTTTTATTTCGTGAATGCGAGGTAACTTTTCAAATATAAACAAAAATTCAATGATGTCGGCAATGTTTTGCATAACGGTACAGCAATTTCCAGAGGAGCTCGAAAATCTCGCGAGTAATTCGCGAATGTATCTCGCTCCCTTTATTGATTCGCAGGGCTCGTCCTACATATCGCGCCCCTTATCTCCTTATCTCTCGCGTGAAACAGAAAGCGAGTTTACTGATCGATATCCGCGGATTCCCGGATATCTATCCATTCTTCGGAGGAGGCAGCTTACAGCACGCTGAAACAACCACCGGACAATCAACACCACTGCGAACAGTGAATTAAATACACTCAACTCTTTCTTTACATGCAAATTTTACAAAATATATCTTACCAAAAAATCCTACGAATTGAAACCTCTGTAAAAACATTAAAAACATTTTTTCGCGAATGAATCTTCCACGGATTTGAAGACTGAAGCCTCAGCTCTGCAACGAGACCTTGAAAATTGTTGTACGATTTTTTTACACTGTTTTATGGCACAAAAACGAGGACCATGTTCACGAGGACCCGCAGACGACTCCTCTCCCCACCCCTGTGGACGTCACGTGCTGCAAAGCGTGGCGTAGTGGGGGGAGCGAGCCTAATTTACCTCGCGCGACCCTAACCTATACGCCGCTCGTTTAAACCTCCATAGAACGGCTGAAAAAAATCGTACATAAGGTTTCTTGGTGTTGTTGTAATCGGGAGACATTGCTCTTCAAATCTGCGGTGGATTCATCGACGAAAAAAATTTGTCAATGTTTTTACAGGCGTGGGTCGGCGGTATGAAACACGATCTAAATAACAACTGTTTCCTCGTTCCTGCACTGTACATTCGCGACTGTCCCCTTCCCCCTTATTAACCGTGAACCATCGAAATCGCTGGCGAATCCGTGCCAGCTCTCGGCCGGTTCGCTTTATTCCGACGCTTCGTTTCAGCTGGCCTACATATGAAATTCCTTGCGCCGCCGTCTCTCTATCCTTTTACCAAATGGAACAAAACGGCCGGAAAAGAACGGCCCCCCGGACAAAAGGCGCCGAGAGGTAAGCCGCGGCCCTGCGGACCGTTTGTTTTCCCGCGGGGGAATATAAAACTTAGCGCGGAGGAAAACTGCGTCTCGAATATCGGCGTCGCCGGTCACGGAAGAACGGCTGGGAAAAGAGAGAAGCGTAACTGTTTCTCCGAATGTGGAGCAATTAAACGCTTAAACGGGATCTGATCGCTCTGAATTAATTACTCGTATCTACTTCGCCGGAAGTGGCCGCTGCGAGTACGATTACCTGGACGATCGTGCGCCGCACGTGATCTCCGCATCGATCGCCAGCCTTTACGTAAGCGGACGATTTACCTGTTCGGATTATCGGTCGATTGGATCCCACTCGCTGTTCTTCGTGCTCTCGGTGTGATAACGGCGTCGCCTCTGCCTCGAACACTTCACAGAAGCGGGAAAAATTGTCACACAGTCGTGCATTTTCGATTTTTACCGTGTTCGAGGAATATCCTTATAAAAGATGACCACGTGGAGCTGAAAGCGGAGATTTCACCCTTTACAATGAGACCAGTGTCATCGATCTACGATTTTTTCTTGCGAAGTTATGGCAGTTTGAAGATTGAGAAGTTGAAGGTAAAGATTTGGGCCTCGTTACATTTTGAATGCTACTGTACTTGCAAATTGGAATTTGCAGATGAAATCACGTTGACAGTAAGGGGCACACTTTCCTGATTGAAACGAGCCCAAGTACGACACAGTTTGCTTCGTATTTGCTCGTTTAATTCACGATATAGTGGAACCTAACCTAACCTAACTGCTCAATTGAACAGTTCGGATATTCGAGGCTCCACTGTATCGTGGATTAAACAGGTAAATATGAAGCGAATTGTGTCGTGTTTGGACTCGTTTCACCCGGAAGAATCTGGCAAATATTCCGGTAACACTTTGATAAATAAACAATTAAAAAATTGTGATAATAATTAATTAATTGATACTGCCCCGGGCGATAACAGATCAAAGACACTTATGTCTGTAAATAAGCGACATGTCCCGCAGTTTTCACATATACAGAGTCAATGTTTTTATAAATGTTCATTAGAAAATTTGCAAAAATGTAAGATGCGACTCTCTGGGTCCGGCGATCCATCGAGATCGCGATCGTCTCTTGTCCCCGGTAATATATTAAGGGCAGATGAACCGAGGTGTCGGCTATTTTCGTGCGAAACGTTTAATTTAGCGTCTAAGCACGCCGGCGATATATCGTCCGGCGCGCTAACAAGTCTAACCCTTTCAGTGTCGCAATTACGTGTCGAGATTAATGGCGACGTTTCTATTTAGTCCGCGGGGAAAGACGAACGATGAATTAGTTTCACCCCGGTCGAACTGGAACGTTGTGAACGCTGGATCGAATTAACGAAAGACGCGGTGTAGCTAGTCATTCTTTACAGTTTGTGTGTTTCTGACCGGGGACCCTGTCGTGTGCACCGTTCTTACTGGTAATTATGGCCGACCGGTGTCAAACAAAGTATTAATGTCTGGTGGAAGCTTATTTATTAGCTGAGCCGACGAGAAGATTTGTGGCCGGGAGCTTCGGCTGGAAAATTTGTCTGGAGTCTGGAAAACTATGGAAACAGAGTCTTGGCTGTTATTTACTTCACCGGACTCAAAATTTGTGCCTTTCTTCTATAAATTATTATGTATTTGGTATGTAATCCAGTAGATTTGTACCCGGAGAACCTGCAGATCGAAGTTTCGATGCTGTAGGATCAATGGTTCAGGAGTTATGGTTGCTTATAGTTGAGCAAATTGCAGCACGGGGACGGGTTAATGCTGATAATATAGAGCGAGTATTGCGATTGTTTTTTGAATTTTGTAATACATGGCCACGATGTTGCGTTTTAACTGGTTTGGGTTAGGTTTCTGTAAATATTTTTCACGATATTTCTTCTCAAACATTTTCTGAGATATTTTCTCTATGTTAGCGATTATTACTGTGTACCAGTGCTGCCATCTAGCGGTTCAGACCAATATGGCGGCGGCCTTACCTGTCAAAAACAGTGCAGATTGCTCGACTTTAAGCAACCACAACTCCTGAACCATTGATCCTACAGGATCGAAACTTCGATCTGCAGGTTCTCCGGGTACAAATCTACTGGATTACATACCAAATACATAATAATTTATAGGAGAAAGGCACACATTTTGAGTCCGGTAAAGTAATGTTTACCCAGAGTCTTTATTGTGGGAGTTGAATCGAAAGGAAAGTGTCATTTCATTGAATATAGAGCAGTGAAAATATTTGAAGAATTTTTGAAAGTACGGTAAAGCCTCGATCTAAGAAAATCCATCGGGTCCGTGCTGTTTCTTAGATCCTGTGAGTCGATGACGTAGTCGAGGACTAAGTAAGTGGGGGAATATTGTTATTACCGTATTGTTGTACTGTCTTCGACTCAATAACATTGTTAAAAGAAGAAACAAATGTCTCTGTGGCTCCTGTGTCTTGTAATCGATACAGACGATTTTTTTGAAATAATATAATATTTCGAATCGAAGAAACTGTGAGTGTTTTAAATTTAATGTTAACCTAGGAAAGTTCATTTTTATGGACTGGCCTACGTTTTTATTGCAGTAATAAGAGACGCGAGCGTGCAATAAAGAATATAGGGAATAGTTTTTATCGTCACATTTTTCTAATTTCCGTCGCAAATAATAGCTACTCGCCATTATGTTATCGCTAGAAAGTCACGAAAGAAACAGTCCCGCAAGATGCAAAGTACACGAAGCATACAATTAACCGCAGACTTCCAAATGTTTACGACTTCTCCAACAATTTCAGCTCGTATCTTCGAGGGTCGACGAACTTTGCTTTCAAAAGTGAACGTATCGGTGTAATTACGATCCCCAAGTGTCTATCGTTCGGTGCCACATAATCCATACAGAATTTCAATTCCCTTCGGTCAATTTCTATTCGAGTGCAATCTCTATCGCCACAGTGAAAGTTCCGAGTTAACGTTTTCAAACGACACGTTCCGCCGTTGTACAATTGTTTGTAAAACAAATTTTCAACAGTTTCTTTGCAGACCCACGTTAAAAAAAGGTGATGTAATAGCTTGGTTCATTTACAAAAAAATTATTCTGACTTAAAGCGTCTGCCATCCAGAGTTGGGCAAAAATTTCATCGAAATGAAAATAAATAAAATCTAAATAAAAATTTCGAACAGAGTGGGCTTTCTTCCAAGCGGGTTTTAAACCCAGTTTATTCGAAATTTTTATTTCGATAATATTTTTGTTCAACTCTGCTCCGCCATCAATTATGCGATTGACGTGTGGCTAAGAAAATTTTCAGGCAAAAATTGCAGCGCGTTCGTCGAACGAGATCGGCCGAAACGGGTATGCCATAATCGAGCGAGATGATAGATCATTTCTAGAAAGTGCTCCGGCGTACACGCATCACGCAATCGTATCAAATCTATGAAAGTCCACCTACATGTAGGCTGTTCACGTACGATCCGACGTTTCACCTCAAGCAGTGAAATCCGAGACGCTGTTCTCTCGAGCTGCATTTATGCACCGCGATTAAGCGTGATCTAGATACACACCTTCGGGAAAAACAATGACACCCTTTTGCAAATGTCGACGCCTCTTCAATCGTTTCTCGCGGTTCCCACCGCAAAAAATCATTCTTTGATCAAACTGTTCAGAAAATCAAAAATGGTCCGGGCACACGGGCGTCATTTTAAAAATTGTCAAATAAACAGAAATGCGGATTTTAATGCAAAATAAAACTTCTTATTTAACCGACTTCGAAAAAGAAGGAGGTTACCTAAATTGGACCTGTATGTGCCTTTTTTGTTTAGCTTTTTCTTTTTTTCTTTATGTATGTTCACCGATTATATTAATAATTCTAGTGAACTACAAATAATTCGACGACTTTTCTGAAATTCGTTAAATTTATTTATGCACAACTTCATTTAGCCATCGAAAGCTTCGGTTTATTTTTATTGTACTTTGAGGGGATCGATAACTTGTTGAGAATTTATGAAATCGAAATTATTATTGTTTTACTGGGAACACAAAGATTTATTAAACGAGTTTGACAGAGAGAGAAAGAGAGGGGGGAGGGGAGAAATAGAGAGAGAGAGGAAATGTCAATACAGAAACGGGGTTGCAGCGATTTACGTCAGCTGGGAAACGAGTATATGATTTTGGTGATCTGTCATCTGAGAAACAGGTGCATTTCTGTTAAACTCGTGTCCGTAGAATTTATGTGGTATAATTGGGACGGGGACACGTGGGTTGTGCGTTTGTACAAAATGAACATCGGTGTTCGCGTGTGTTATCTTGTTACGCACCCCTTGATCCGTTCGCCGCCCCCCGAAAAGAGGACGTCATCGGACTGTATTACGTATTGGACTGTTGGGAAAATTTCAATCTACCGTAGTACAATGTTCACCTAGCGAAAATTCATTCACTAAAAAATTTATTGAAATAGTTTTTCATGCCTGGGCTTGATTCTTTTATTGGCTTCCAAAAAAATCAGATAAAAATTCCGAACAACCCGTGCCTCTGCGTCAATATAAAAATGATATTTTACACGATAAACATAAAAGAAAGAAAAGAGATCTAAAAGGGGTCTCTGATGTCCTTCGGTTCTACGCTTCCAAAAAATCCGAAAAAATGTTAAAGTACTCGTTGTAACCTTTACTTCAACCACGCAAGTGGTATTTTAGCCCAATGTTTAAATCTTCCGGGATAAACATAAAAATGCGACAGAAATTCGAGAAGAAGTAGAAAGAAAAGAGATCTAAAAGGGGCCTCTGATGTCCTTCGGTTCTAGGCATTCAAAAAACCCGAAAAAATGTTAAAGTACTCGTTGTAACCTTTGCTTCAACCACGCAAGTGGTATTTTAGCCCAATGTTTAAATCTTCCGGGATAAACATAAAAATGCGACAGAAATTCGAGAAGAAGTAGAAAGAAAAGAGATCTAAAAGGGGCCTCTGATGTCCTTCGGTTCTAGGCTTTCAAAAAATCCAAAAAAATGTTAAAGTACTCGTTGTAACTTTTGCTTCAACCACGCGAGTGGTATTCCAGGCCAACGTTTAAATCTTCCGGAATAAACATTAAAATTCGAGAGGGAACGGCCGAGCGCCGCAGGGTCGAAAAGTCGCCGGAGTGCCAGTGATTCGGTTGGCGGTGCATTCGATGTTTCCGTGGGTGCATATTGCAGGGGATGTTGATACAAGGCAGCGGCCGATGCGCGACAATTTACGTCACCGGGCGAACTAGTGGATGATTTAAACGGGCCGTCGTTTAAACAACAGCTGCGTGCGCGGCCCGCGAGAGCCATCGTCCGCGAGCGCCGCGCGCGGCGTGTGCCCTGAGTGGATGATCGCGGGATGAAAAAGAGGGTTGGTTCTATTAGCGGTCGGCTATCGTTCGTTCGCATTAACCTGTAACACATTAATGACGCGTCAAATCAGCGCATGACAACGCCGGGCTTTACGCAGCGCAGCTGATGTCCGGCTGCGATCCTCTATCCTCTCTACCGTCTCATTTTCTCCATTTCGGTGTGCTCTTTTTCCGCCGCTTTTCATGCCTTTCCCTCCATATCGTCTCTATCATCCCTCTGGGTTTGGTGAATCCTTACCCATCTTCCTCACTCTTCAAGCTCCCTGTCCTTTTTCTGGCTTTCCAGCGTCTCTATCCCTCTGCACCTTCTCCACCTCTTTTCCTGCATCCTCCTCATCTTCTCCATCCCTCTCTTCCCCATCTTCAATCCTTCTCTATCCTCCCTATCTCACTCTTCAAGCCCCCCGTCCTTTTTCTGGCTTTTCCAACTTCTCTATCCCTCTATACCTTCTCCACCTCGTTTCCTGTCTCCTCCTCACTCCATTTCCCTCTTCTTCATCCCTCTCTATCTTCTCCAGCTCTGTCTACCCTTATTTATCTTCCCTAGCTCCCAGTATTCCTCTCTCTCTGTCATCTCCATCTCCCTCACTTCCAGCTCCCTGTCTCTTAGCTACCTCTCTCTATCATCTCGATTTCCCTCTTCTACATCCCTCTCTGTCTCCTCCGGATTTTTCTACCCTTCTCTATCTTCCCCATGTTCCAATCTCCCTGTCTCTCTCTCTCTCTCTCTCTCTCTCTCTCTCTCTCTCTCTCTCTGTCATCTCCATCTCTGTCGCTTTTAGCTCCCTGGCTGATCTCTGTCCCTCTCAGCGTTCCACCAGCAGTCTCCCTCCATCCAACATGGTTCCATCAGTCCGTCTCCGTCAGCCTCGCTGTCTCACCCCTCTGGTGAACTCTCTGCTACTGGCCCGAGCTCTGTGAGGAGGATCAATAGGGATCCCACACCCTCCGACATGCTGGAGGAGGACAAAGGTACTCTCGCTCTGATGTTCCACTCGCGGTGCTGCTGCTGCTGCCGCTACCGCTTCCTGTGTACGTGTGTACGGCACACACGGCTCTGTTTGCGCGAATCACCGCCACCGTGTACAAGTCGTTGCGAATTTTACAGGGAGAAAGGGACGAACAACTGCGCCACGGCGAAATGTGCGCGAGAGGCGAGCGCGTGTCGCGCAAAGATTCGACGCGGAGAGGATGCGGGGGTTTCCCGCGGAGGAGATGGCTTTCTTTGCCGCCGGATCATTCGGAGGGTAGTATACGGTGATTAGGCTGGTTTTCTGCAGAGATTTTATGGATGACGGCCTGCTAGGTGCCGGTTAACTTTGAATTAGTATTCGGCAGGAACTGGCACATTTATGGGGGACGTTATTGTACTACTGTCTTGTAGATTCCGGATGTTTATGCAAAATAATATGTTTGTGCATCAGTTACGATACTCAATAATTTTTTAACACGAGCAGCTTGTTCATTTCACAATATAAAAATAGAGAATTTATTGTCACTATACTTCGGATCTTTATGCAAGATAAAATGTTTGTGCATCAGTTAGAATACTCAATAATTTTTTAACACGAGCAGCTTGTTCATTTCACAATATAAAAATAGACAATTTATTGTAACTATACTCCGGATGTTTATGCAAGATAAAATGTTTGTGAATCAGTTAGAATACTCAATAATTTTTTAACACGTGCAGCTTGTTCATTTCACAATATAAAAATAGGGACTTTATTGTAACTATACTCCGGATGTTTATGCAAGATAAAATGTTTGTGTATCAGTTACAATACTCAATAATTTTTTAACACGAGCAGCTTGTTCATTTCACAATATAAAAATAGAGAATTTATTGTAACTATACTCCGGATGTTTATGCAAGATAAAATGTTGTGCATCAGTTAGAATACTCAATAATTTTTTAACACGAGCAGCTTGTTCATTTCACAATATAAAAATAAACAATTTATTGTAACTATAATCCGGATGTTTATGCAAAATAAAATGTTTGTGGATCATTTACAATACTCAATAATTTTTTAACAAGAGCAGCTTGTTCATTTCACAATATAAAAATAGGGACTTTATTGTAACTATACTCCGGATGTTTATGCAAGATAAAATGTTTGTGCATCAGTTACAATACTCAATAATTTTTTAACACGAGCAGCTTGTTCATTTCACAATATAAAAATAGAGAATTTATTGTAACTATACTCCGGATGTTTATGCAAGATAAAATGTTTGTGAATCAGTTAGAATACTCAATAATTTTTTAACACGAGCAGCTTGTTCATTTCACAATATAAAAATAAACAATTTATTGTAACTATACTCCGGATGTTTATGCAAGATACAATGTTTGTGCATCAGTTACAATACTCAGGAGCTAAATATAAATTTTTTATTCTTTATTAATAATTTTAATGCGGTGAAAAGAATATATTGATACTCTTGAAGTCTTTGAATATTTTCACTGTATTAAATTGCACTCGCTCATTTTTGTTGTAAATGCATTAAATCCGGAGTCTAATTATAACCATCGATTTTAGTATATTTGAAGTTTAATAAAAATATTGTGTGCCCCATACGTGTGTCAGTGAAAATGTTAAAGAAATCCAAAGTTTTATTATTTATGTTTTCGTCATATTGATTTTCAAATTGCACTTCGTTATTTTTGTTATAAATGTATAAAATCCGGAATCTACTGATCAGTATTGTTGCAGTCATTCATGGAAAATTGAGAACATGTTGCAACTGTAGAGGAAACTATGGGGTTAATGATTACTGTTTGACCTTGAACTAGTGTACTGAAGAAACTAGTAAAATGATGCATATTTTTGTAACAAAATTTTACGTGGTTGACATTCTTCAGTTAACAATGTTGAATTAACAAAAATTGAGAAAGTACTGGAACAACCAGTGTCGCCATATCGAGACTTATCCCCCCACTCTGCCTTCCCCTTCCACGATGCTTCTCCCACTCTTCCGCGGGCCGGTCACGTGACGCTCTCTGTCTCAGTAATCACGTGACCGGTACTAAGAGAGGGGGCAACTTTTCCCCTCGAGTCGTGCTGTAGAAGGGGAATCGTAGCAGTTGAACTTTTAATTATTATTGCGCGATAAGTAGTACATTTATAATTTACAATTTATAATAATTGCGTGTTACTATATAGGGAATCATTCTCATTAGTAGTTACACATTCCGTTGAACAAAATGGCATCCTTCAGGGTACCCCTTCCACAATTGCCAACTTTCTGTGAAACAGAAATTGCAATAATTTCGTATCTTGCTCTAGGAATTATTCTTAATATTAATTGCACATTTAGGTAAACAAAATGGCCCCTTCAGGGTACCCATTCCACAATTGTCAACTTTTTGAAAAATAAAGATTGCAATAATTTATTGCACATTTGGGTAAAGAAAATGGCCCCCTTCAGGATACCCCTTCCACACGAAATTGTCAACTAAAAATAGCAATAATTTTGTGGCTTGCTCGAGGAATCATTCTGAATATTAATTGCACATTTAGGTACACAAAATGGCATCCTTAAGGGTACCCCTTTCACAATTGTCAACTTTCTGTTAAATAAAAATTGCACTAATTTCGTATTTTGCTTGAGGAATCATTCTTACTATTAATTGCACATATGGGTAAAGAAAATAGCTCCCTTCAGAATACCTCTTCCACCCGAAATTGTCAAATAAAAATAGCAATAATTTTGTGGCTTGCTCGAGGAATCATTCTGAATATTAATTGCACATTTAGGTACACAAAATGGCATCCTTAAGGGTACCCCTTTCACAATTGTCAACTTTCTGTTAAATAAAAATTGCACTAATTTCGTATTTTGCTTGAGGAATCATTCTTACTATTAATTGCACATATGGGTAAAGAAAATAGCTCCCTTCAGGATACCTCTTCCACCCGAAATTGTCAAATAAAAATAGCAATAATTTTGTGGTTTGCTCGAGGAATCATTCTGAATATTAATTGCACATTTAGGTACAGAAAATGGCCCCTGCAGGGTACCCCTTACACACGGAATTGTAAACTTTCTTGAATATAAAAATTTCAATAATTTCGTATCGTGCTCAAAGAATTATTCTTAATATTAATTGAACATTTAGGTAAATAAAATGGCCCCCTTCAGGATAACGTTCGACACAAAATTATCAACTAAAAATAGCAATAATTTCGTGTCTTGCTCGAGGAATCATTCTTACTATTAATCGCACATTTAGGTAAACAAAATGGCCCCCTTCAGAGTACCCCTTACACACGTAATTGTCAACTTTCTGTGAAATAAAAATTGCAATAATTTCGTATCTTGCTGGAGGAATCATTCTTACTACTAATTGCACATTTAGGTAAACAAAATGGCCCCCTTCAGGATACCGTTCGATACGAAATTGTCAACTAAAAATAGGAATAATTTCGTGTCTTGCTCGAAGAATTAATCTTAACATTAATTGCGCATTTAGGTAAACAAAATGGCCCCTTCAGGATACCCCTTCCACACAGAATCGTCAACTTTCTGAAGAATAAAAATCGTAATAATTTTCATTCTTGCTCGAGGAATCATTCTCAACAGTGATCACACATTCAGCAGTTTTTTTACAGGCTTAGTCGCGTGGACATTCCGGTTGATACTTTCTCCTCTCGGCTGTGGTCCGACAATCGGCTCGAATAAGGATTTTTCATCTTCGGTGTAATCGATGTCTTTCGGTCGTTAAGACGCGACCGGACGAACACTATAACTCCGTCGCGAATACTATTGCGCGTAAGTATATGAACGGTATCGCGGTGTCTCGTGCGGCACAGTAGCAAAACGGTGAAATTTTGTGAGAGCGTGTAACGCGTGGCTGTTAAAACCGCCAAACCCACGTGCACACACGTGCCCGGGAGAAGAAAGTGCACTCGCGGTTGCACCGGTTGTTGCACAGACTGCTCCACAAAACCACCAGCCACCGCGGCCGCACAAACGAATCGAAAGTCGCATCAGCCTGGCCCGGGTACACACAACCGGTAGTTGAAATTAATTAAGGGGATTAATTAATAGAGGAGATCGTCGACGATACCGCGCCGGTGTCGATTCAATCGGAACGCAGAAATGTTTCGCCGTTTACTTGCAGGTGCCTTGCGAGAGTATTGCAAATGATATGCGCCGAGTGCAATTTATTCCATTAATGGTCCCACCCTTTTCTCCACCGTGTCATTTTTATGATCCTCGATGCTTCTGGAAACGTAGTTGTTCTGCAGCTCAATTTATATTTGTCATTCGCGAAAAAAACAGTTTTTTCCGTTTTTTTGTCACAGTTTCCTTTTTATTTTTTTTAACACGCGCGACTTGTTCATTTCACAATATAAAAACAGAGAATTTATTATAACTAGTCTCCGGATGTTTACGCAAGATAAAATGTTTGTGCATCAATTGCAAGAGGCGGTAGCTAAATATAAATTCATATTCTTCATTAATAATTTTAACGTGGTGAAAATAATATATTAATACTCTTAAAGTATTTGAATATTTTCACTGTATTAAATTGCACTCGCTCATTTTTGTTATAAATGCAATAAATCCGGAGTCTAATTATAACCATCGATTTTAGTATATTTGAAGTTTAATAATAATATTGTGTGACCCGTATGTGTGTCAGTGAAAATGTTAAAGAAATACAATGTTTTATTCATCTTTTCGTCATATTGATATTTTTTAAATATTCTGTCAATTTGTGACCAGGGAGCCAGTTAGGTGTAATCTAATTCCAATCGATTTAATCTATTATTAATAATTGCGTAAAGATGGCCAGATTGAGATCACAGTTAATACACATATTAATATTAAATAAACACATATTTAATATCGTGTTATTTAGATTCAGTTACACTTTTAGAAGTCAACGTTGTGCAGACACACAACTTCCTCTAAATCGATGCAAAGTTTTGTGTTGTAGTTTCAGAAGTTATGGCGCTTAGAAAGTTCCGGTGATACGCGCCGTATTGCTTTTGTGGATAGTTACGTTTGTTCTCAGTTTTCTCCTTTACTAAAACATGGTGCTTACATGGCAGCCATTACTTTTATCAGTTGCACGATCGTGTAGTACATTTCCGATAACACTCGACGCACTTTTTACTCGTTACTTATAGATTTATTTTCAAATTAACTAACGTACATGCATCAGGTGTAATACAAAAATGTACATCTGAAGAAAAAAACAAATTGCAAAGAAGCACGAGTACTTCCACGAGGATTAACGTGACTAATAATTAACTTTGGTAGACGAACACTTTAAGAAAGTCGAATCTAATCCGTTTAGATCTGGAATAAATTAAAATCGTACTGAACTCTGTCGAATTTTATATCCCAGCATTCATCGAAAATTTTCAGCAGCCATGATCGCATAAAGATCCGCAGTCTAGTGATCGAAGACAGATCGCATTAAGATCGAAACGGCTAGATTTCAGAAGCCGACAGGTAGCGTCGATGCCAGATTACTTATGCCCAATTAAAAAGCTAATGAACAGAATCAACGACAGCCTACAGCGAGCATAGACCCAACCCAACAGGTTCTGAAGATGCTACCAGCGGAAGGGCCAGCGTCAATCAGCGATAATTCCTCAAAATTCCGCGTTCTCAGGTGCAAAGCCGGTGAAACCGGGTCCCCGTGGTGCAGCGTGACGCATCCGCACAATGTAGCACACACAGGGAATCGCGTTGCGTACGAGCATCGTTCGTACGCGATATCCCCGTCGAGCCTCGAATGATCGAGCAACGTGTACGCGTGTATACGGCTGGCCTAACCGGCCGGGCCGATTCGGTCGCGAAGGGGCCAGCCACCTGTTCCTGTTCAGATGCCGGGCACAAAATAAAAGCGAAAAGAACCGCGACGACGACGACGATGTGGCATGTGCGGGATCGGTGGCGGCGGATCACGACGAGGAAGACGAAGAAGAAGACGATGGCGGTGCGGTGGCGTGGTGTCGGTGGCGGTGGCGGTAGGTGACTTGGGATATAAGGTGGTCGTAATAGTCGCCGGCACCTGTCTCGGCGAGCAGAGCATATGAGATCGAGAATGATGCAGCCGCCGAAGAAGTCGACGGACCCTGGTGGTGGGGAGGGAAGAGAAAACGAAGAGAGAGAGAGAGGAAAGAACGGTGAGACTGGAGCGATGAGGAGGGAGTTGGAGCGAGGAGCAATAAGGAAACATGTGGAGTGACAAGAAGAAGCCTACATAGACCTGGAGCAACAAGAAGGAACCTGGAAGGACTTGGAGGACTAAGGAGGAGCCTACAGAGACCTGAAGCAACAAGAAGTGACCTAGAAGGACTTGGAGGACTAATGAGAAACCTAGAGGGGCCTGGAGCAACAAAAAGAGACCTAGAAGGACTTGAAGGACTAAGGCGATACCTAGAGGGGTCTAGAGCAACAAGAAGTGACCTAGAAGGACTTGGAGGACTAAGGAGAAGCCTAAAGAGACCTGGAACAACAAGAAGAGACCTAGAAGGATTTGGAGGACTATGGAGAAACCTAGAGGGACCTGGAGCAACAAGAAGAGACCTGGAAGGACTTGGAGGACTATGGAGAAACCTACAAAGACCTGGAGCAACAAGAAGAGACCTAGTAGGACTTGGAGGACTAAGGAGAAACCTAGAGGGGCCTGGAACTACTATAAGAGACCTAGAAGGACTTGGAGGACTATGGAGAAACCTAGAGGGACCTGGAACAGCAAGAAGAGACCTAGAAGGACTTGGAGGACTAAGGAGGAGCCTACAGAGACCTGGAGCAACAAGAAGAGACCTAGAAGGATTTGGAGGACTAAGGCGATACCTAGAGGGGCCTGGAGCAACAAGAGGAGATCTAGAAGGACTTGGAGGACTAAGGAGAAACCTAAAGGGGCCTGGAACAACTAGAAGAGACCTAGAAGGACTTGGAGGACTAAGGAGGAGCCTACAGAGACCTGGAGCAACAAGAAGAGACCTAGAAGGACTTGGAGGACTAAGGAGAAACCTAGAGAGGCCTGGAGCAACAAGAAGTGACCTAGAAGGACTTGGAGGACTAAGGAGAAGCCTGCAGAGACCTGGAGCAACAAGAAGAGACCTAGAAGGACTTGGAGGACTAAGGAGAAACCTAGAGGGATCTGGAGCAACTAGAAGAGACCTGGAAAGACTTGGAGGACTAAGGAGAAACCTAAAAGGCCTGGGGCAACAATAATAGACTTAGGTAATCAAGGAAGAACCTAAAGACTTAGAGGAACAAGGGGAAATCTGGAGGGACCTAAAAGAACAAGGAGAGACGTAGAGGGAGCTGGAGCAACAAGAAGGAACCTCGAGGAATCTCGGGGAACAAGGGAGACCTGGAAGGATCAAGAGGGACAAGGAGGAACTCAGAGGGACAAGACGAAATTTGGAAGGACGTGGAAAATCCTGGAGAGACAAGGAGGAGTCTGGAGCACTGAAGGGAGACTTAGATGAACAAGGATTCTCGGGGGACCTGGTGGAACAAGAAGGAGCCTACAGGAACAAGAAGAGACCTGTAGAGGTGTAGAGGAACAAGGAGAAACCAGTAGAACGCAGAGGAACAAGGAGAGATCAGCACAAAGCTGGAGTAATAAGGAACGACCACTGCTGAGCCCAGAGCAACAAGGAGCGAGCCGGTGGGACGAGGATAGGAGCAAGAGATGATACAGAGTGCCGTAGGTGGGAGTCGAAGAGGGAATGAAAAAGTTAAAAGGAGAACAACGAAGACAACGAAGGTGAAACGAGATGGAGGGAGGATCTGCAGACGGCTACGGTGGGAAGGGAGGATGGAAGAGGGGGAGGATGTTAGTGAAAAAGAACGGACAGAGTCATAGAGAGAGCAAGTCTCCGGGGCAAGGTGAGAGAGAGAGAGCGCCAGAGCGAAGGAGCGTGCGCGTGCCACTGTTACACCGACACCTGCCACAAAACTTGGCTCCACTTTTTGGCGCACATGCACCCACCACACCTTTCACCCGCGGACCCTCTCTCTGCCCCTACACCTTAAGGAGACCGTATGCAAATCGGAACCTTCCGTTTGTTAGCCGATAGAGGATGTCTCGTTGGAGGGAGAGATTAGGTTCCGCGGTTTCCGAGGAGTATACTGAATTTTGAGGTCTACTTTGTTCACGAGTGTGTGGATACTTCATCAATTCTTCACAGGTATTTCAGGGTTGAGCGTCTTTCAAATCATTCTTTTGGCTGTACTCGTTGGCTACGTGGTAAGCAAAACCCATTCACTCAATCATCAAATCAAACTTCCAAACATCCATACCGCTGCAGACAAAACAACATCCCCCGCAAGAATCTCCACAAACTTAAAACCAAGAACTGCAAACAACCATGAAGCCGAACTCGGTAGCCACCCCGTCCCTCTCGCCATCCACCGCCAGCCTCGACCTCAAATAGGTCACTCCCTCCATCCCATTCAATAACCCCAATTATTAAAACCATCGTCGAAATTCGCTGAAACTCCGTCGTCATTGACAGGCTGCCCTGTACAATCTGGTCGTACCTGATGATCCCCCCAGCCGACTGAAAAATCAAAGAAAACGAAGAACAAAGAACAAAAAAAGAAGGAAAACAATGCAGCACGGGTAAGACACGCGACGAGCTGACAGAAGCTCCGTTTCCCAACAGTGACGTCGACTACGAGGCTGCGGCGGGCGGAAATTTCAATTAACTTTATGGAGGCCGCGATGTAAATTGCGTAGGGGTCAACGCGTGTCGGTAGACTGGGGTCAAAGTGAGTGGGAGAGAGAGAGAGAGAGAGAGAGAGAGAGAGAGAGAGAGAGAGAGAGAGAGAGAGAGAGAGAGAGAGAGAGAGAGAGGAAGGGTGCTGCTGCTGTTGCTACTGCCGCTGCTGCTGGTAGCACTGCCGCTTAGGGGGTGGCAGTCGTAATGGTGGTGGGACGGTCGGTGGTGGTGGTTGGCGTTGGTGGTGGTGGTGGCGAGTTCAGGGGTGGTTAGAGGTGTAGGCACGGTCCACGGCCCCGTGGGCATAGGGTGGCGGGCAGAGGGTCGCTGGTTGGATGGGTATTGATCAGCCAGGCGGCCAACAAGACGCCTTTGCAGGATACCTACTGTACCCACCACCGCCATCAGCCAAGAGGGAGCGAGAAAGAGGAAGAGTGAGAGAGAGAGAGAGAGAGAAAGTAGAGGACCTGCACACAATGCCAGGACTCCCTGTGTCACGTAGCAGCCTCGTATACTCCGAGCGTGGTTCCCCTACACCGACGATGGGCCAACATAAACCAACCCCACCATCCATAACATCACCCACAACAGTCCTCCTATCTCTCACTCTCTCTCTTGCTTCCGCTCTTCTAGCCTCCTATCCTCTTCTACCTACCCATCCTCTTCTAGCTACCCATCCTCTTTTAGCTACCCATCCTCTTCCCTCCCATGTCTGTATCTCTCTGTCTACCGGCACGCGAAGTTCCAAAGAGAAAGAGAGAGAGAGAGAGAGAGAAAGAGAGTCTGGAAAGAAAGCTAGAGACGGAGGTACAAGCGTGATAAGGCTCGCCAGGGTAACGTGGAAGAGGGAAAGAGAAGATTTTCACGATGTTACTAGCCAGCCAGCCAACAAGACGCTCTCTCGCGGAGAGACGGCATTGTACATAGCGCGAACCCGGATCGAATATACACCACCACCACACGGTTCAACATCATATACCCTACGGACATAAACCACCGCCGCCGCTGGTGTCCGTGAGAGACCGCCTACAGAAACGGGTCTCTCCGAGCGAGAAAGAGGATTAGAAGGATAAGGAAGGAGGGAAATATTTCGCGATGCCAACTGGCTACCAGGCCTAAACTATACTGTACATCGTCGTACGCCTGTGTACATGCGTCCGCCGTTCTGTTGGGTACCTCTACATTGCGTTATGATCGCCTGGCATGCCGCGCAACGTTCGAGCTGAACCTCGTCACCTGGGTGGATTGAAGGAGGACCAAGGAGACCGGTCAGCGTAGATAAACAAAACGCCAGTACCTCTGTCGCACTCGAGTTGTTTAGAGGACTGCCGAAGCAAAGGGCGCTTTCGCTGGCTAGCTTATCTACTGGAAAATCGATTAAAAAGTTTTCAGTTAGCTTAATGTCTCTAATCGACGCTGCAAGCGTCACCGAGTCCGTGGAGTTCTCGAAATGAAGAAAAAAAGTGTAGAACTCCGGTATAAAAGAGCATGGTCCCGCTAGGTTGGGGATTCCCTGTGGTAGTTGGGCTGCTGAACCAAAGGACGCTTCTGCTAGGTAGCCTGAGGTCTCTGATCGACGCTGCACGCGTCTGAGGAGTTCTAGAAATGAAGAAGAAAGTGTAGGGACTCCCCTGTAGAAGAGCATGGTCCTGCTAGGTCGGGGATTCCCCGTGGTAGTTGAGCTGCTGAAGTAACGAGGCTTCTCTTGGCTATCCTGACACCTTTGTTGTTGCTCGGCTAGGAGTTTAAGAAATGGGGAAGAATGTTTGGAAGAGTCTAGCTTCTCTATCGGGGATTTCCCATGGTAGCCAAGCAGGACTGCCCTAGAAGTCCTGCAGTCTTCTATGCATGTCTTCTGTACATAGCGTTCTATAGCCGTCACCTATACACAGTCGGGCTCCCAAGCTGAAGATTCGCGTGTCTTCTCTTCGCATTAACGAGAAGGCGAGTCGCCGTGGAAGAGGACAGCTAGGTATGTATATAGGTGGAGAGGTTTATACGGTTGAACGAGAGGATGAAGGAGGGAAATGCGGAGAAGGAGAGCAGCTCGTAGGAGAAGGAAGAAGACAGGTGGATGAAACGAGAGAAGGGGGTGGGGGAGTCCACGTCGACGCCACTGGCGCGACATAGTGCCCCCGATTACGATATATATCCACCCTCTCTCTAACCAACCCTATGCTTCTGCCACCCACACGCTTCGATCTCTCCTGCTCTCTACACCCACGCCACCACCCTCTCTTCATCCTCCTCCTACCTAGCTGCCTCTGCTGCTGCTGCTGCTGCTGCTGCTGCTGCTGCTGCTCACTCTCCCTCCCTCCTCCTCTTCCTCTTCGTCAACCCCATCTCTCCCAGCTACCAACACGCCAACCATCTCCTACCCTTTTACTCCTCCACTTCCATCTACGAACTAAACCCCGTACCACCTTGTCTCTCTCTTCACCACCACTGCGCTTTTACCTCCGTTCCGCAATGCTCGGCCTCAGGGATGCTCTCCCGTTGCCTCGAGGGGGTGAACCACGGTGTGACGGTCTGGGGTAGGGGGTGAAAAGAGAGGGAGAGAGTGGTGGACGACTCTCTCGGCACCACTTCGTCCACGAAAAACCTGTATATACGTACCGCGGGAAAAGAGGGTGCTTCTGCGATGCCGTTTTTTCTCTCCACCCTCCCCCCCCCCCCCCCCGGACACTGCCAATTTCTGACTAACTTCGGCGAACTGCGAAATGTTGTCAGCGACAGGATTACTGGAAGTTGACGTAACAGTCTCGCAGGACACCTAGGTGCAATCTGATTAGGGGAATAAGCAGAGGAATGATTTTGATGTTTAGGGGTTGTTTTCCGAGTTGCTTCGAGTTTGGAGATTTCTTTTGAGTTCGGTTCTACGGTGGACTTAATTTATGGTGTAGATTGGTTCGGTAGATTTCCTGGTTGCTTTGCTTACTGTTAGGTTTGAGGATTGTGTCTGATCCCAGGGAACTTTACTTGGGGCGGTGTAGGTGGGAAGAAGATTGTTGTCTGAAGTAAAGTAGGTTACTGGCAGCTGCTGGGGGGATATTGGTGGAACTGTTTCTGGGATTAATCGAACGAACAATACAGATCGACGAATGGTCAAAATTAATAATAAAATTTTGAAGATTTCGCCTGAAAAAGATTTTCAAAAGTGACACCCGAAGCCAGTACACAGCCTTGAAGCGCGATCTATAAATAATTGTACAACTCACGTAATTTTGATTATTTTTACTTGAGAAAAATCATAGACGTACTTCGAATACCCAAGAATGAATGTAGAAAATCCTGATTGAAGCAGTGTAATAGTTCTTCCGGAAAAAATTCCTGAATATGCCACCCAATAGCAAAATGCTATCCGTCGTTCCCTAATCGACGCCTGATCAAATAAAATTGCACGGATCGGCGCATCTGCATTGAGTAGCGATCCGATATTCGTCCCCGAATAAATTGTGCATCAGTATAGCTCGGGCCAACGGTCGATTATGCGACCGCTCCTCGCGAGACATCTTGCGCAGCACGTATCAAGGTACAGGTGCTCGCAACAGGCGGCTCTCCGAGTCAAAGGTGTGCTCGAATTCTGCCGCGGTGGGCAGCAGGAGCCAACCAGGCAGCCGAGCAAGCAGCTCGTGGCGAGCATACCACACCTTCAGAGAGAGGACTCGCAACCAAACCAGCCAGCCGGGGCACGTGGACAGTGTCTGTCGGGGATATAGACTGTGTGCCGGCGAGAAAACGATGAGGAGCGTGCGAGAACGGCAGGTGGGAATGCAGCGTGAAACCCGGCAATTGCCTCGACGCTTTATCGGCACGTGTCTTTAAAAACACGTAAAATAATAAGTCGAGGGGGTGGGGAGAGACACAACGGGTGAAAACGGATGATCCGTTTCCGCGTCTCGAGCACTCGGACGACGGATATCCGGATATCCAATTACACAATTCGGGAGGGAGCACGCGGCGACATAGGCTCGAGGACATTTGGCTGTCGATCGTCCATTGTTCCGACTAGAAAACGAACATTTTACACGTCTTTTCTACAAGAATTTTTCAATAAAATATGATTCATTATTAGGCTGCGGATTTCATGCATTTATAACAATAAAAAGGGTCAAGACAACCAAAATTGTATGTAGTTTGGTTTATTTAGCAATTTTCAAGAATTATTTCCAGGAAAACTGTTGAACCTTTCGGGTTAGGATTATACAGATATATTTATGGGTACATGGAACACGTACACCAATTTTTTCAAGTAAGAATTATCAAAATTATGTGAGTTATGTACTTTTTTGTAGACTATGGTTTCAGAGGGTCTTTTGTTTCGAGTACCATTTTCTCACTGACTTTCATGAATTTTTTGCAGGAGAACTGTTGAACCTTTCGGATTAGATTTTTGCAGATATATTTATGGGTACTTCGAACACGTACACTAATTTTTTCAAGTAAAAATGATCAGAATTATGTGAGTGATGTATAATACTTGTTTGTAGAATATGTTTTCAGAGGGTGTTTTATTTCGAGTGCCATTTTGTTATCAATTTTCAGGAATTGTTTCCAGGAGAACTGTTGAACCTTTCAGATTAGGATTTTGAAGTCATATTTATGGGTACTTCGAGAACGTTCACTATTTTCTTTAAGTAAGAATTCTCAAAATTATGTGAGTTATGTACTTTTTTGTAGAGTAAGTTTCCAGAGGGTGTTTTGTTTCGAGTACCATTTTGTCACTGACTTTCATGAATTTTTTGCAGGAGACCTGTTGAACCTTTCGGATTAGAATTTTGCAGACACATTTATGGGTAGTTCGAGCACGTAAATTAATTTTTTCAAGTAAGAATTATCAAAATTATGTGAGTTATGTACTTTTTTGTAGAGTATGTTTTCGCAGGGTATTTTGTTTCGAATGCTATTTTGTTATCAATTTTCAGGAATTGTTTCCAAGAGAACTGTTGAACCTTCCGGATTAGGATTTTACAGATATATTTATGGGTACTTGGAGCACGTTTTTTGTAGACTATGGTTTCAGAGGGTCTTTTGTTTCGAGTACCATTTTCTCACTGACTTTCATGAATTTTTTGCAGGAGAACTGTTGAACCTTTCGGATTAGAATTTTGCAGATATATTTATGGGTACTTCGAGGACGTACACTAATTTTTTCAAGTAAAAATTATCAAAATTATGTGAGTTATGTATAATACTTTTTTGTAGAATATGTTTTCAGTGGCTGTTTTATTTCGAGTGCCATTTTGTTATCAATTTTCAGGAATTTTTTCCAAGAGAACTGTTGAACCTTTCGGATTAGGATTTTGCAGACATATTTATGGGTACTTCGAGCACGTACACTAAATTTTTCAAGTAAAAATGATCAGAATTATGTGAGTGATGTATAATACTTGTTTGTAGAATATGTTTTCAGAGGGTGTTTTATTTCGAGTGCCATTTTGTTATCAATTTTCAGGAATTGTTTCCAGGAGAACTGTTGAACCTTTCAGATTAGGATTTTGAAGTCATATTTATGGGTACTTCGAGAACGTTCACTATTTTCTTTAAGTAAGAATTCTCAAAATTATGTGAGTTATGTACTTTTTTGTAGAGTAAGTTTCCAGAGGGTGTTTTGTTTCGAGTACCATTTTGTCACTGACTTTCATGAATTTTTTGCAGGAGACCTGTTGAACCTTTCGGATTAGAATTTTGCAGACACATTTATGGGTAGTTCGAGCACGTAAATTAATTTTTTCAAGTAAGAATTATCAAAATTATGTGAGTTATGTACTTTTTTGTAGAGTATGTTTTCGCAGGGTATTTTGTTTCGAATGCTATTTTGTTATCAATTTTCAGGAATTGTTTCCAAGAGAACTGTTGAACCTTCCGGATTAGGATTTTACAGATATATTTATGGGTACTTGGAGCACGTTTTTTGTAGACTATGGTTTCAGAGGGTCTTTTGTTTCGAGTACCATTTTCTCACTGACTTTCATGAATTTTTTGCAGGAGAACTGTTGAACCTTTCGGATTAGAATTTTGCAGATATATTTATGGGTACTTCGAGGACGTACACTAATTTTTTCAAGTAAAAATTATCAAAATTATGTGAGTTATGTATAATACTTTTTTGTAGAATATGTTTTCAGTGGCTGTTTTATTTCGAGTGCCATTTTGTTATCAATTTTCAGGAATTTTTTCCAAGAGAACTGTTGAACCTTTCGGATTAGGATTTTGCAGACATATTTATGGGTACTTCGAGCACGTACACTAAATTTTTCAAGTAAGAATTATCAAAATTTCATTTCGATTTACCAATTTATATCGACCCCTAGCTCTCCTATCGCGCGGTCGTGTTTTAGCAAGTTTTTGCAAGTTTTAATCACTTCTGACATACGACATCAGCTCATAGAATATTTTTTAGTCACATTTTTGTTTTAGTACAAGTGGAAGAAGACAATGCCGAAGATTCACAGACTTCTATTATACAACTTATGTATTTTATTTGCCTCCACAAGCCACTGACAGCACAGCTAACTCTTCTGTGACAGGGTTCAGGGGGTGGGCAGATTTTGTGAATTTTTGTAAAAAAATCAGATGACCGGCTTGTAATGAAATTTTGCAGGCATATGTTCCGTCATCTCGACTATGCGATAGAATTTTTCCAAGTCGAAATACTCAAAATTGTAATAGTTAAAATTCCCCGAAGAGGCGCATGTTAAAAAAGGGAATAATTCATTGACTGTCTCGATTCTGGTCGTCCAATATAAACTGGTGGCAATTCAGTTAGCATGCATGTAGTTCTCGCTCGAACCAAAAGAAGTTAGAATTTCCGAAAATACAGCTGCGGTATCAATTTCCAAAAATACGGCTGCGCTTTAAAACTTTAAACAGCCTTCTTCCGAGACGGAGATCCATATTTCATGTAAACTAATGGATCGATAAAACAGGATCTTAATAGAATTGTCTAGTTCTCGTTATAAAATTGTTATTATAATCTGTTCGCTTTTTATTCATGAGAATTGGTTGATTTTTACCCTCGCGAGCACATTGTTCACTTTAAATGTCATTTTTGAACGAAATTCGAGGATTTATTCGAATCCAAATTTATTCTTGTACTCGTTTATAAATGATATCGTTTTAAAATATTTTAGGGAATGCACATTTTTCAAATTCCACGACTGCATTGATTCCCGAGATATTTCCTTTTGTTTATAATCGCTGTGACGAACGGCAGCATTATTTCTCGGATTCGCGACGAGCACACTCGGTTCTCGGTTAATCGAGCCGCGTGCAAATATGTACATATATCCGTAGATTCGCGCAAGGATCGAACCCCAACTGAAATAGCATCGGCTCGCAATACAGCATGTTTTGATGTATAATACTATTTCCACATTTGTTGCTTAAGAGAACATGGTCCAAGTATAATTTTGCTTATTGTCCAAAACGATTTAAATTGCTGTTCGAAATAGAAAAACAAATGAACACCTTGTTCAAACGCATTCAAACTTCGTTAAATTATATTTCAAGGTCGAAAGGTCAACTCATTTCTGTTCATCAATTAAAAACTTTGTTTATTATCGCAACTGATTTTCTAATATTATATTTTCGATGTATTTCACGCGCAAAGAAATTATGTGAATTATGTCACACGTGCGACCACAATCGTGAAAGTTATTTCACAAAGTAAAATAGCAACAATCTCTCTTTTGGTTTGAAATTGATCGATTTTATTTATTAATTTTTTCTACACTTCCCGTCTAAACTGGATCGTTTGTAAAATGAGCGACACAATTAATTAATTACAGCTCGCCGCGGTAATTATAGGATCACAGTTAGCGCACGAACGTGTCGGTGTGGGTGATACGTGTATTGTGTTGGTGGCGCGCCGGCGTTTTCGTGAATCGAAATAGCGTTCGTTTTTACGCGGGCCTGACAGCACTTGGTCACGTGCTTCGTTTAATGGAACGTTCTACGAGTTATTTCAAACTTATGTGTCATGCATTCTAGTTGCGTATAAATATAACCGGCATCGACGACGTGCGCTCGTACGCTGATCACTCACACAGAAGCGATTCCTCGCGCTCGTACGCTAACAAAAATTCCGGTTACTACGTTCGAACAAAAAAGAAATACCCCAGAAATCGCTCAACATTTGTCACCACAGACTTTCATTCATGCATTGCTGTCCCTGCTGATGAAATAACTTCGTTAAACAATTAATTTGTGACGTTCAAGCGTTAGGAGGCTGAGGATATCGATCTCCCATTGCTTGGTAGTCGATGAATTATTTAATTAAAAACTTTCACAATCGTTTCTGCTTTAAATTAATTTTATTTCCTGCCTAGCCGATTGCAACTTCAGCTGCAGTTAGACGGACGTGGCAGACAAAGCGTTGGAAAAAGAGATAGGTGCAGGGTGTCCCAAAAAGTTGGTATACCTTTGATCGGACGGATTCCTGAGGTCATTTGAAGAAACTTTCTCCTTTGCGAAATTGTTCTTTGAGGCTTCGTTGAAGAGTTATTAGCGAAAAACGTTGACCAACGACAGCGCCGTTGCCGCAGACATGCTCCGCCCTCGCGAGCAAGGCGGAGCCTAACCGCAGCAGCCGCGCTCTGATTGGCGAGTGTTTTTCGCTGATAACTCCTGATCGAAGCCTCGGAGAAGTTTCTCGCAAAGGAAAAAGTTGCTTGAAATCACCTCGGGCATCGGTCCTGTCAAGGAAACGCAACATTTTCGGTACACCCTGTACACGGACGATTCGCGGGGAATAAAATTCGGCAATAAATCGAACGACGCCGGTTTCCATCGCGGAAAGCGTTAAATCGGTATTTTTGTTAGCCGCGGGTTATAATCCCTTTGGGGAAGGGAGCGAGGGCCGCGGGTGGATGGAAAATCGCGGTTTACAATGGGGGGGTTTATTCACCGGTCCGCGGGCGCTGTTAGGAAATTTATCTATCGAATTAATTTAATATAATGAGCATTATAAATTACTTTCGCCAGCTTGACACCTACACGAATTCTGAAAGCTAATTACGTCCGCAACGGGAAATAATGGAAGCCCCTCCCGAAAAGCTATTCACCGCAGCCCCGGCCCCCGCGTCGCGGCGTTACACAGTTTGAAAGCCTGGATAAATTAGAATCGACCGAGATGTATCCGCGAATCGGGTTGAATTAGCGGATCGTTCATTCGCAATATGGCGTCGCGACAAAATTTACAAAGTTCTCCCGGTCGCGGAGAGCGGCGGACAGGTGCGCGGGCGATACGCGTTCGAAGAATCCCACCCTGATGACCTGATTTACTTCGCGCCGCACAATGTCGATCCAGCCGCAACTTTTTGCGCCCTACCACCACCCTCGAAGGGATGAAACCCTGGCAGGGACGTGTGGTTGTTGCTCCTCTGATTTTCTACCCCTACAGATCGCGCTGCGAATATTCTAAGAACCGTTCGCGCATTTATTAGATTTCCAAGATCAAAAATGTCGAGGTCAAAAGGTGAAATTTCGTTTTCTATTTTATTCGTCGCAAGGAGAAAAATTGGAATCTGATTGTATTTATATTATATTTTCATTTTTCGTCAACAACACGTCAGATTGAGAATATAATATGTAAAAATCGGTTACTTCGATAAAAGAATTTTATAATAATTTTTAAGGGAACGGTCGAGTTTTGACCCACGGTTTCTTCAGCACTATTTATCCTCGTAATGAATCGAATCGAATGCGATAAAAAAAGATGAATGACCTTTTGACCTTGAGATTAATTTTGCTGTTATTTCGAAGAGATTTCAATCACGAGATCTCTCGTTGATTCGGGATGATAACGAGGTGAGATGGAGCTGGGTGACGAGATCAAGATTGAGACGTCCAGCATGAGAATATGATCACTAATCCTGGATCTTGGTTTACCGCATGAAAGTTTTTTACGGGAAAGTTTGCGCCCTCCTGAGGACGCGTCAACCTTGCCGCGAGACCAGACGCTCAAAAACGAAAAATGTATCCGAATACCACGGAATCCCGCTATTTTTAGGACAACCGCGGCATCGAGTTATAAGACTATTTCGAGAAAGAGAGGTGCTTCGACCCTCCGCCGAATATCGCCAGTCTACACAATCAGTCATCCTCCCTCGCCTCGTCTTCAAAGTTAGTCTCCCTCCTTTCTTCTTCTTCTTCTTCTTCTTCTTCTTCACAGGCGAGCGGGAGTCTGCATAGTTCGAGAAGTAAGGGGTAATCCCCACCCTCGGTCCACCCCCGTTACTTCCTCGTCTTGTTTCCTATGGAAATCCCCCATTCTGTTTTATAGTTTATCGCTTTCTCCCAAAACAGTTCCGTCCCAACAATTTTTCATTCGAGTATAGGGTTACTTGGTTTGCAACCCTTCAATGATGAATTATTTCCACAAACATCCGATCGACGGTGCTCCAGGCTATTTATTATTTAGCAATTTTTGTTTAAATAAATTCTTTAGCTGCCTGTTGTTGGACCCATCGTTGTTCTTAATCGTTTAACCCTCAATCTTTGTTTTACAAATTTATCTGTTATACAGAGCGAACAAAAATGCTATTTTCCTTGAATTGTTAAATATTATTATTGTAATGAACGTCGTTTAATTATTTTTGATTTGGTCACTGCATTCCTGTTCAACCCTTGACGATCATAGCAAAAGATTGAACCCTTTGGGAACAGAACCCTTCAACCCTACAACCCTATTATGCAGGGGTAGTTTTTCAATCGATCTGCGATTCTGACGAGATAAAAATCATTTTTGAAGGTTAACGAACATTTATTCTGAAATTAATTTAATAATTCGTCTCCCGTTGGTTTTATCATATCGCGGTTTTGATACTTCCGGGATTTAATTCTGTGATTATTTCTCGCGGCCGATGATAAAAACGAATAGAAACGTTAAATAACGTGACGGGAACGTTAACGAACATTTTAACTTACAGGATAATAAATGCCGAATAACAGTGCACGGACGTTAATGAAAATTTCAGCTTCTCTGAAGTAATATACAACAGCGGGGGATTACCTTTCGTTGTTCAAGTGATATAATTATTATTTTCTGGAATAAATTACTCTGCAGGTGGAATAAAACTCTGCCGCACATATGCTTCTCACTGGATCGTAATTTATGTACTTTTCTCATGGAATATTATATTTTTAAATGCCCAGCACGGCCGCAAATTTAATATGTTGCTTAACCGAATTGTCCTTCTTCAACTATTACTAAACACGTATTAAACTATTTATTTCACCATTCATATTTTTAAAATTTTCAAAATTCTACAGAATGTGTCGCATATATATTATTTTATAAAAATTATCAAGGCTGAAATTATTTACATTGTCCACAAGTTTTCTAATCATTTCTAATGGAAGCATTTTTGTAATATCAATAATAACATAACTATTTTTCTTCAACTATTACTAAACACGTATCAAACTATTTATTTCACCAGTCATATTTTTAAAATTTTCAAAATTCTACAGAATGTGTCGCATATACATTATTTTATAAAAATTACAAGGCTGAAATTATTTACATTGTCCACAATTTTTCTAATAATTTCTAAGGGAACCATTTTTGTAATATCAATAATAACCGAACTGTCCTTCTTCAACTATTACTAAACACGTATCAAACTATTTATTTCACCAGTCATATTTTTAAAATTTTCAAAATTCTACAAAATGTGTCGCATATATATTATTTTATAAAAATTATCCAGGCTGAAATTATTTACATTGTTCACAAATTTTCTAATAATTTCTAATGGAAGCATTTTTGTAATATCAATAATAACCGAACTGTCCTTCTTCAACTATTACTAAACACGTATTAAACTATTTATTTCACCAGTCATATTTTAAAAATTTTCAAAATTCTACAGAATGTGTCGCATATACATTATTTTATAAAAATTACAAGGCTGAAATTATTTACATTGTCCACAATTTTTCTAATAATTTCTAAGGGAACCATTTTTGTAATATCAATAATAACCGAACTGTCCTTCTTCAACTATTACTAAACACGTATCAAACTATTTATTTCACCAGTCATATTTTTAAAATTTTCAAAATTCTACAAAATGTGTCGCATATATATTATTTTATAAAAATTATCCAGGCTGAAATTATTTACATTGTTCACAAGTTTTCTAATAATTTCTAATGAAAGCATGTTTGTAATATCAATAATAACAGAACTGTTTTTCTTCAACTATTACTAAACACGTATTAAACTATTTATTTCACCAGTCGTATATTTCAAATTTTCAAAATTCTTCAAAATGTGTCGCATATATATTATTTTGTAAATATTAAAGGGTGAAATTATTTACATTGTCCACAATTTTTCTAATAATTTCTAAGGGAAGCATTTTTGTAATATCAATAATAACCGAACTGTCCTTCTTCAACTATTACTAAACACGTATTAAACTATTTATTTCACCAGTCATATTTTTAAAATTTCCAAAATTCTACAAAATGTGTCGCATATATATTATTTTATAAAAATCAAAAAGGCGAAATTATTTACATTGTTCACAAGTTTTCTAATAATTTCTAATGGAAGCATGTTTGTAATATCAATAATAACCGAACTGTCCTTCTTCAACTATTACTAAAAACGTATTAAACTATTTATTTCACCAGTCATATTTTAAAAATTTCCTTAATTCTACAAAATGTGTCGCATATATATTATTTTATAAAAATTAAAGGGTGAAATTATTTACATTGTTCACAAGTTTCCTGATGAAAGCATCTTGATAATATCAATAATTGAAAAATAAAGATTCAGAAAATTAAGACTGTCCGAATATTATTTAAAAAAATTAATAATTGAAGCTGCGAGCGGCCCTAAGCGTCGTCAATTATACAGCCGTGAAAGTGGTCCGACGTCCAAGGGTTAATTGCATTAGATACCGTAATTTCGACCTCGAATCGCCACTCAAATCACAATGTTTGTCTTGTATATCCGGCCTCGGCGAAATCGACCTCTCCACCCCTTAAATTGCTCATCGCCGTCGCTCGTCGCACATTCGAGAAAGTAATTTTCGTTTCGGCTATTCTATCGCCCTCGAAACCCCCCACAAACCCCCCACCATCCTGCGCACCCCCTTTCGAACGAATGATTACATCATCCACGAGGGGATGCATCATTCTCGCACCGTGGGCCAGGGGTGGATTAACTTGATGCGCAACCCCGTCACCGAAATTCATAATCTGTACAGGCTGGGCGAGAACCATATTCCCCCTCATTTCGACTAGCAAACTCTAATATAAAGAACTCGAGATGCTATCGCTTCCCGTACTGTTACCTACCTATTCTATAAGCGTCACGCGACACGAGCGGATAATTCAACGCGGGCGTTATGCTCCTAACAAGCTAATCCCTTGATCTTCCGATTCTTCGTTAAGTGTCATTCTTTGCGCGGTACGCAGGATTTTTTTTCAGGGGAACTACCGAACCTTTTGGATCGCAATTTTGCATACACATTCGTGGGTATTTGGAGTACGTCAGATAATTTTTTCAAGTCAAAATAATCAAAATTGCGCGAGTTATATAATTTTTTATCGAGCACGCTTTCAGGGGGTGTACCGGCTTCCAGTGGCATTTTAAATAAACTTCAGGAATTTTTTCTGGAAGAACTATCGGACTTTCTGCATTAGGATTTTACACGTGTATTTACGAACATTTGAAGTACACATGGTATTTTTTTTAATGAAATAAGATCGAAATTGAGTGAGTTATGTAATTTTTTATAGTTTTGAGGGATTACTCTGATTTTTTAATCAACAATCCCCACGCTCAAGAATACTTGAAGAAAATGGGAAAAATTAATTTGTGGAAGTTCGCCACCGAAATACCTTCACGTGTGAACCCTCAGACGACGGTGCCCGGGTCAACTGTGACCCAGAGTACCTTTAAGTATCTTCAGGAATTTTTTCTGGAAGAACTATCGGACTTTCTGTATTAGGATTTTAGCCGTATATTTATGGACATTTGAAGTACAAATGGTATTTTTTTTAATGAAATAAGATCGAAATTGAGTGAGTTATATAATTTTTTATAGTTTTGAGGGGTTATTCTGAGATTTTAATCAACAATCTCCACGTTCAAGAATACTTGAAGAAAATGGGAAAAATTAATTTGTGGAAGTTCGCCACCGAAATACCTTCACGTGTGAACCCTCAGACGACGGTGCCCGGGTCAACTGTGACCCAGAGTACCTTTAAGTATCTTCAGGAATTTTTTCTGGAAGAACTATCGGACTTTCTGCATTAGGATTTTAGCCGTATATTTATGGACATTTGAAGTACAAATGGTATTTTTCAAAATGAAAAACGATCGAAATTGAGTGAGTTATATAATTTTTTATAGTTTTGAGGGATTACTCTGATTTTTTAATCAACAATCCCCACGTTCAAGAATACTTGAAGAAAATGGGAAAAATTAATTTGTGGAAGTTCACCACCGAAATACCTCTATGTGCGAATCCTCAGGCGGCGGTGGCCGGGTCAACTGTGACCCAGAGTACCATTGAGTATTACATTCAACAGAATTTAGTAGGATATTTCTTTATTTGGGATCTGCAAATGCTATGTAATGAAAATAGAATTCTATTTGGTACCACTTTCTTAAACTTTGTTTACAAAAATTGAAAATTCCATGAACATCCGCGGTCTAGCCATGTGGATCATCAATAGTGTATCTACAAAAATGGTCCGGCGCCGAGAGGAACCCAGGATGAAAATTTTAGGCAACTATTGGCCAACCGTCCGCTATTAATAGCCGCATAGCGGGCTATCATTAGACGGTACGGGGGCCGGTAAAGTAAAGTTTGCCATTGACAGCGTCGACACTGATCTTCAAAGACAGCTCGACTCGATGACACAGCCGATGACGGGAGTCGCTTTGATGTGGCACGAAATTTAGCTCATCGAGTGGCTGGCAGCGTCGACTTCCAAAAAATAGACGTCGCGCAGAACAGGGACGTCCAGGCGGGAGAAGAAAAACACGTCCGAGTATCGAAGATATTCTCCTCTGTTTACCTAGGGAATTCCTTCTCCGCATCTGCGTCGATGCAAACCTTTCAACGGACGCTCCGCTAATTTCTCCGATCAAAGTTCGAACAGATTCACGATTCGCAAATAAGTCCAATTTATCGCTTTATCGAAAGTCTCGAAATAAATCGCAAGCTGGACCATGAGCGCCGAGCGTGCTCATCTCGAAGACATCAGCAGAAGAAGTCCGAAATTTGAAGTCGCCACTTCATGGAGTATCAAAGTTTTAATGAATTAGACAAATTGCTTTATTGCAAACTTTTTAATAATAAGCCACAGGATGACCTGGGTCTGAATTGATCATCTCTTTAGGGGATCGATGGCCGGATCAACGAAGACCCGAGCAATATTGAATATCCCCTAACTCCAAATCTGGGTGTCGTTGAGAAAATCGAAGACATCAGCAAATAAGTTCAAAGTTAGAAGTCGCCACTTCATGGTCTACCAAAGTGTTAATGAGTTAGACAAATTGCCTGATTGCAAGCTATTTTAATAATAAGCCACAAGATGTCCTGGATCTTAACTGATCATCTCTTTAGGGGATCTATGCCAAGGTCTATAAGGACCTGATTATAAGCAACTATTAGGGTACCGAATAATTCATGGTGTGTCAAAGTTTCAATGAGTTAGACGAATTGCTTGACTGCAAGCTGTTTTAATAATAAGGCACAAGATGACCTGGATCTAAACTGATGATCTCATTAGGGGATCGATGGCCAGATCGACGAAGACATGACCAATACTGAATATCCCCTAACTCCAAATCTGGGTGTCATTCAGAAAATCGAAGTTATCACCAAATAAGTTCAAAGTTAGAAGTCGCCACTTCATAGTGTATCAAAGTTTCAAAGAGTTGGCCAATTTGCTGATTGCAAGCTATTTTAATAATAAGCAACAAGATCACCTGGATGATCATCTCTTTAGGGGATCTACGGTCAGATCGTCGAAGACCTGAGCAATACTGAATATCCCCTAACTCCAAATGTGGGTGTCGTTGAAAAAATCGAAGAAATCAGCAAATTAGTCCAAAGTTTGAAATCGCCACTTCATGGTGTATCAAAGTTTTAATGAGTTGGCCAATTTGCTGATTGCAAGCTATTTTAATAATAAGCAACAAGATCACCTGGATGATCATCTCTTTAGGGGATCTATGGCCAGATCGACGAAGACCTGACCAATAGTTGATCATCCCCTAACTCCAAATCTGGGTGTCGTTGAAAAAATCGAAGACTTCAGCTAATAAGTCCAAAGCTAGAAGTCGCCTCTTCATGGTATATCAAAGTTTTAATAAGTTAGACAAATTCCTTGATTGCAAACTTTTTAATAATAAGCCACAAGATGACCTGGATCTTAACTGATCATCTCTTCAGGGGATCGATGGCCAGATCGACGAAGACCTGACCAATACGAAATATCCCCTAACTCCAAATCTGGGTGTCATTCAGAAAATCGAAGACATCAGCACATATGTTCAAAGTTAGAAGTCGCCACTTCATGGTGTACCAAAGTTTTAATGAGTTAGACAAATTGCTTGATTGCTAGCTATTTTAATAATAAGCCGCAAGATCACCTGGATGATCATCTCTTTAGGGGATCTACGGTTAGATCGTCGAAGACCTGAGCAATACTGAATATCCCCTAACTCCAAATGTGGGTGTCGTTGAAAAAAATCGAAGACATCAGCAAATTAGTCCAAAGTTTGAAGTCACCACTTCATGATGTACCAAAGTTTTAACGAGTTAGACAAATTGCTGGATTGTTAGCTATTTGAATAACACGCCACAAGATCACCTGGATCCTAACTGATCGTCTCTTTAGGGGATCGATGGCAGGATCTATAGAGACCTGATCATAAGAAACTATTAGGTGACCAAATAATTCATGGTGTATCCAAGTTTTAATGAGTTAGACAAATTGCCTGATTGCAAGCTATTTTAATAATAAGCCACAAGACGACCTGGATCTTAACTGATCATCTCTTTAGGGGATCGATGGCAGGATCTATAGAGACCTGATCATAAGAAACTATTAGGTGACCGAATAATTCATGGTGTATCCAAGTTTTAATGAGTTAGACAAATTGCCTGATTGCAAACTATTTTAATAATAAGCCACAAGACGACCTGGATCTTAACTGATCATCTCTTTAGGGGATCGATGGCCAGATCGACGAAGACCTGAGCAATACTGAATATCCCCTATCTCCAAATCTGGGTGTTGTTGAAAAAATCGAAGACATCAGCAAATTAGTCCAAAGTTTGAAGTCTCCACTTCATGGTGTACCAAAGTTTTAACGAGTTAGACAAATTGCCTGATGGCAAGCTATTTGAATAACACGCCGCAAGATCACCTGGATCTTAACTGATCATCTCTTTAGGGGATCGATGGCAGGATCTATAGAGACCTGATCATAAGAAACTATTAGGTGACCGAATAATTCATGGTGTATCCAAGTTTTAATGAGTTAGACAAATTGCCTGATTGCAAACTATTTTAATAATAAGCCACAAGACGACCTGGATCTTAACTGATCATCTCTTTAGGGGATCGATGGCCAGATCGACGAAGACCTGACCAATACTTAATATCCCCTAACTTCAAATGTGGGTGTCGTTGAAAAAATCGAAGACATCAGCAAATAAGTTCAAAGTTTG
The DNA here is from genome assembly GCA_028455805.1 of Lasioglossum figueresi. NCBI lineage: Eukaryota > Metazoa > Arthropoda > Insecta > Hymenoptera > Halictidae > Lasioglossum > Lasioglossum figueresi. Next base: position 6,020,285 of record CM052199.1, on the reverse strand, counting down.
AAGTCGCCACTTCATGGTGTACCAAAGTTTTAACGAGTTAGACAAATTGCCTGATTGCAAGCTATTTGAATAACACGCCGCAAGATCACCTGGATCCTAACTGATCGTCTCTTTAGGGGATCGATGGCAGGATCTATAGAGACCTGATCATAAGAAACTATTAGGTGACCGAATAATTCGTGGTGTTTCCAAGTTTTAATGAGTTAGACAAATTTTCTGATTGCAAACTGTTTTAATAATAAGCCACAAGACGACCTGGATCTTAACTGATCATCTCTTTAGGGGATCGATGGCCAGATCGACGAAGACCTGAGCAATACTGAATATCCCCTAACTCCAAATGTGGGTGCCGTTGAAAAAATCGAAAACATCAGCAAATTAGTCCAAAGTTTGAAGTCGCCACTTCATGGTGTTCCAAAGTTTTAACGAGTTAGACAAATTGCCTGATTGCAAGCTATTTTAATAATAAGCCACAGGATGTCCTGGATTTTAACTGATCATCTCTTTAGGGGATCGATGAGCAGATCGACGAAGACCTGACCAATACTTGATCATCCCCCAACTCGAAATCCCTCTGTCATAAAAAAAATCGCGACTGCTGGGTAGCCGGCGGTCCTTCCCGAAGCAAGATCTCGATCCGGCGTTCTTTGCTTAAGAAACTATTAGGTTACCGAATAATTCATGCGGGATCGCAACCCGCCAATCCGGTGGCGCTTGCAGCACACGACGACGCCGAATCCAAAGTTCGCGGGGTCGTGCAGGATGCAAGGCAGAGGGTGGCAGAGGCTAACACACAGAGACAACGGTGTCCTGGTGGAGGGGTTGGTAGGGTTTGCTACCGAGGAGAGAGACGGTGATAGACGACAGGGTAGGAAAAGGGTGACCGAGAGGCTACCACGTTGGACAGAGATGGAAACGTTAAAACTGAGAGCGCGTATACCCTGTTGCCAATCTCTCCCCGACACCCTATATCCTGTGGGGGACATAGCCACCCCGTTCGCCCCATAATCGTTTCTCTCGTTCCGCACACTCTCGATAGAGGCCCTCAGCTGAACAGAGAAAGACGTCGGTCGAACAGAGAAAGACGTCAGTCGAACAGGGAAAGACATACCCGAGCGAGAGCGAAGAGTGATGAAGAGAGAAAGAGAGATGGCGAAGGAAGGCTGCGAAAAAGGAAGCCTGAAAATGAAAATGCCGGAGAGAGAGAGTGAGAGAGAGAGAGAGAGAGAGCTGGTGGTAGGAAGAGGTATGATGCTCGGGGAGAAAAAACGGGGAAATGAAAATAGAAGGGAGAGAGACGTTGAAGAGGGAGTGCGACGGGAACGTGGAAAAGGAAACGGTCTGATGGGGGGGGGTGAAAAGGAACCAAAGGGAAACAGAGGGAGCTGAAGGGAGTCGGAGGGTAGCTGAAGGAAGCCAGAGGGAGAGGCAAAGTGGCAGAAACTAACGGCAGAAAGAAAAAAGGCGTTCGTGAATAGAAGAAAAATAGGAATGGGAGGATGGAGATCGGAGCGAGAACGACGAAATTAGCACAGATAGAGAGAGGATGATGTTCAGGAGTGATAGAGAGTGGATGGAAGAGAGAGAGAGAGAGAGAGAGAGAGAGAGAGAGAGAGAGAGAGAGAGGAGAGCGTAAGTGTATAGCTACCGTCCCGACCCGACCTCTCATCCCCATTCCTGTCTCCACCTCTCTCCATCCCCCTAACCTAACCCCTCATCTCCACCCGGGGGTCCCCTTCTCTCTCCACCCACCATGGCACAAACCACCCACCTATCCAGCCCACCGACCAACCATACCACACAGTAACACCCCGACCGACAGATCAATACCTACCAACTACCAAGCTGCTCCCAGATTATCATTCTATCCGTCCACTTTGAACGGCCTCGAAAATCGAGTGACCGGTGGTAGACGGGTACATACACTACCGGACCCCGCGTGACGTTTAATGAAAATGCGGACTGGGAAAGTGTGTCATGGAGGAGCTAGCCTGGGGAAGCGTATGGGGTTGGCATGGGGGCTATCGAAGATCAAGGGAGAGAGGAAATGATCCGTGGATCGGTTGGAAAAGGAGATGCAAGAGTCTGATGACCGTGGCTGCAGAGGATCTTCGTTGTTGAGTTTTAATATTCGGTCACCGTGTTCTGATTACGATTTTGGGAAGTATCGGAACCTAGACTTTGGATTGTTTGGGTCATCATCGGCTGAAGTTTGTTGACTTTTAGCCTTCCGGGTCATCCGACTGGTAGATAGACACTTGTGGAGGAGCCTCATGGTTGAGATGTGACACCTGTCTTCAGCAATCGCAGACCGATCGTGTCTCTGGCAATTGCTGAAGACCTCGGTCCAAGAAGTTTCGACGGAGGGGAGAAAAACCTGCCGTTTCGATTGAGTCGAATCGATACCCAGGCGCCGATCGATATCGCCCTAACACAGACGCATCTCCCGAACAAACTCACCCCTCGTGCCACGGTAATGCTCACTTTTGATCGAATGAATATACAGGGCCGCGATGGTCGTCATATCACGTCGCTACTATTTTAACGGCGGAGAGTACATCGAATGATCAGCACACACACAGAGAGGGAGACACCTGTTGCTCTTTAATTTGACGTAACGCGTATACGATCATAAGGTAGTTCGGCTTTGAAAAATTGCCGGCTCATTACGGACGGGGGCGAGGCGCGGGAGAAAGAACGAAAGCAATAAATACGCTAAAAACTTTCACCGCGGATAATAATTCTCTCGCAGCGGCGGCGGAGGCAGTGGCGACCACCCCCGGCCGCCTTTGTCTCACTTATCCCGTGCGTTGATTAACTTAAATGACCCCCGCGATAGGAAAAATAGCCGGTCCAGGGATTTATAAACCGATTTCCTTCGGTCGCTGATGAAATACCCAGACCCAATTACAAACAATCGAACCCCCTCATCGAATCATTTGTACATTGATCTTTACGCAAAATATACTGCGCGTGTACAATGCGGTCGTACACATTTGAAAACGAATAAATATTCCGAAATTTGGTCCAACAGCTAGCAAGTGTGTAAATAATATTCCTTTTAAATTGTCACAATTTTTAAATTTTTTTATCTGTGACCGTAATCAAAATTTAAAATATATATTTCGCAAATCCAAGTAGGTTATACATACATATACATGTACAAAGTTTTATCGAAATCGATCAAGGTTCTTACGAATTATCATGGTGCATTTATGGCTTCTAAAAATTTTCAACAACGGTTAAAATACAAAATTCCACATAACTGTTTTATACAATAACAATTTTTTTTACATTATTTACACATTAGCTAGTAAACTAACCCTTCCAATGTCTCAAAAAATTACAATTTCTCCAATTTTGCAAAAGTTATTTATTGTTAAAAGGTGTACGAATATTTTGCACAAACACTATAAATTGCCAAAGTCAATTCCAGGATGAGGATGCTAAACAGAAAACTGTATCTGCTATTTTTTGGGACACTCGATATACCCAAACAAATTGGATTAATTTTGACACCAATTCTAGGATGAGGATCCTAAACAGAAAACTGTATTTCCTATTTTTTGGGACACCCAGTATACCCAAAAAATTGGATTAATTTTGACTCTAATTCCAGGATCAGGTTGCTAAACAGAAACTGTATCTCCTATTTTTTGGGACACCCAGTATTCCCAAAAAAATTGGATTAATTTTCACTCCAATTCCAGGATGAGGATCCTAAACAGAAAACTGTATCTCCGATTTTTTGGGACACCCAGTATACCCAAAAAATTGGAATAATTTTGACTCCAATTCCAGGATGAGGATCCTAAACTGAAAACTGTATCTCCTATTTTATGGGACACCCAGTATACCCAAAAAATTCGATTAAGTTTGACTCCAATTCCAGGATGAAGATTCTAAACAGAAAGCTGTATCTCCTATTTTTTGGGACACCCAGTATACCCAAAAAATTGGATTAAGTTTGACTCCAATTCCAGGATGAAGATTCTAAACAGAAAGCTGTATCTCCTATTTTTTGGGACACCCAGTATACCCAAAAAATTGGATAATTTTGACTCTAATTCCAGGATGAGGTTGCTAAACAGAAAACTGTATCTCCTATTTTTTGGGACACCCAGTATACCCAAAAAATTGGATAATTTTGACTCTAATTCCAGGATGAGGTTGCTAAACAAAAAACTGTATGTCCAATTTTTTGGGACACTCGATATACCCAAACAAATTGGATTAATTTTGACACCAATTCCAGGATGAGGATCCTAAACAGAAAACTGTATCTCCTATTTTTTGGGACACACAGTATACCCAAAAAATTGGATTAATTTTGACTCTTATTCCAGAATGAGGTTGCTAAACAGAAACTGTATCTCCTATTTTTTGGGACACCCAGTATTCCCAAAAAAATTTGATTAATTTTGACTCTAATTCCAGGATGAGGATGCTAAACAAAACTCTGTATCTCCTATTTTTTGGGACACCCGTTATACCCAAAAAATTGAATTAGTTTTGACTCCAATTCCAGGATGAGGATCCTAAACAGAAAACTGTATCTCCTAGTTTTTGGGACACCCAGTATACCCAAAAAAATTGGATTAATTTTGACTGTATTTCCAGGATGAGGAAGCTAAACAGAAAACTGTATCTCCTATTATTTGGGACACCCAGTATTCCCAAAAAATTGGATTAATTTTGACTCCAATTCCAGGATGAGGATGCTAAACAGAAAACTGTATCTCCTATTTTTTGGGACACCCAGTATAACCAAAAAATTGGATTAATTTTGACTCTAATTCCAGGATGAGGATGCTAAAGAAAACACTGTATCTCCTATTTTTTGGGACACCCGGTATACCCAAAAAATTGAATTAATTTTAACTCCAATTCCAAGATGAGGGTGCTAAACAAAAAACTGTATCTCCTATTTTTTGGGACACTCGATATATCCAAATAAATTGGATTAATTTTGACACCAATTCCAGTATGAGGATCCTAAACAGAAAACTGTATCTCCTATTTTTTGGGACACCCAGTATACCCAAAAAAATTGGATTAATTTTGACTCTAATTCCAGGATGAGGATGCTAAACAGAAAACTGTATCTCCTAATTTTTGGGACAACCGATATGCTCCAAAAAATTGGATTAATTTTGACTCCGTCCCCCAGACCTAATTTTGAAGTGTGTCTATCTATGCTATTAAATCAATTTCAAGGTGTGTCTACGGGGATTGACGGTTGTGGAAGCAGGGATTGATGATATCTCCTAACGATGGGATAGTCCCCCGACCTTTTTAAATAAGAAGTCACGTACACGTGGACCGCAGAGGCGTCCCATTACACCTCATGACCTCAAGCATATCCTGGGCAAGGACGTTTCGCCGGGAGAGACGCTATACGTCACTGACGGACGTCCAACGTCACGGGGGGCGCCTCCGGTGACGTCAGTGGCGTGCTAAACTCGATTAGAGTCGCGCCAGCTTATTTTACGCCCACGCGTTTTCGTTTCGGACGCTGCGTTCCCCAATCTCTACGAATCCACCGGTGGCCATTTTGGCGCGAAAACATTTAGAACCTTTTACATTTGACCCTTCGACCTCTACAAAAATGTTCTTTGTCATAAAAATTACGTGATCGCAACTGTTGCGTCCACCGTCAGATATACAGGGTGATTCTGGGATCTGGGACAAGTTGCTGTTCTTTTTTACGTAAAAATAGAAAAAATATGACAGAGGGCAAAACCATATGTCGTAACACCTCCTAACTTCCCATGATCATATTTTCTATGTGGATGCACCGTTGCACCCGTCAGATGCAATTGCACTTTATTCTTTCGTGCAACTCAATGTTTTTCTTAAACCAATCGATCCCTTCTATTATCCCGCGTGCCAAAAGCACTGACCCAAGGTCGTCGAAATGTCAATACTTGACGAGCCATTTGACAATTTCGTCAAACACGATCTTCAGCAACTCGAGAGCTTCCGTTTCATAGTTCGCGAGTGTCGGTTTGCGTGGACTTTACGCTACATCGATTCGGACAAGGTGTACACCGTCTTTTAGATTCAGGCATGTCAGCAGGAAGCCATCTGCGCTGGGGAAACGGTGACGCGTGCTAGGTTATGTGACTTCGGTGTGGCGCATTGTGTGCCGTTGCGCAGGCTAATCGCGAGAAGCGTATCCGTAAAACGAGCTATCATTATGAGCGACCGTGTGCGTCCGATCGTGATGTACACCGTCTGCATGGTGTTTCGGTGTTGCCGAAAGGACGACGGGACACCTTGAGGTCGTGGCATGCGCCACGATAGGCCACGGTGCAGCCACCGGTGCATGCACACGCGCGTGCATTATACCTGTGTTGTGCTGCATAGCAGAGAGGAAGGGGGTGGTGCACTGAACGAGGAAAAAGGGAGACAGAAAGAACGGAGTCGGAGAAAGAGGGGAACAGAGCGAGCACAAAACCCCGCAAAAAGGAACGAGAGTAAAGGTGACCGACAGCAGTGGGAGCGAACGCGGAGGATGAGCGGGCAAAGAAACAGAGAGGAAGAAAGCCCCGGGTGGAGGGGGAGATAATAAAAGAAGGGGAACTGGAGTGAAGAGAAGAAAGGCGGAAAAGGACGAGTTGGTTGAAGGAGGAGGGAGAGGCGAAGAAGCAAAAGAGAGGAAAGAGATCCTCTCGCAAGGCGTTCGGTATTGCGGAGGGAGATAGAGAGACCGGTGGCATAAATCGGTCGAAGGGAAAACTTTTTGGGCGCGGAGTTACCAGTCAGTATCTTCGCCTGCATGTACGTACGTACACATATGTGTATGCGGTTTTATCTGGCGGTACTCGGGGATGTTGCGGGTTGATTTATCGCCTGTCGTTGCCATGGAAACCTCGGCGTGACCGGCTTGCGCGACACCCTCATATCCGAGTCGACTCTCTGCTTCACCCCCTCTCTCTCTCCCTTCAATATTATCCCCTTCTCTCTCTCCTTCCTTCCCGTTCGTCGCTCTCTCAACGAGCACACTCATTCGTACTCTCATTCGTACTCTCTGTCAGGTTCTGTCTGACTCGCTAGCTCCCTCACCTCCCCTCTCTCTCTCTCTCTCTTTCAATCTCTCCCTCCTTCTCTATTACTTCTATCTCTCTCCGACGTCATTCTCTCCCTCCTCCATCTCTCCGTGCCTCTCGTTCATCGTTCTCTCAACGAGCACACTCTCATTCGTACCCACTCGTTCATACCCTCTCGCGTTCATCCTCTCCATCCCTTTCTCTCCAGCTCACCATCCACCCAACCTATCTTCCTCTCGTTCGTCCTTGTCTCCTCTCTTTCTTCCAGCTTTCCTCCTTCGAATACGTGCATTCGAACTCTGTGTCCTTATTGCATTCCTGCTCTATTTGTCTTTACACCGTCCCTCTTACAGTCTCCCCTCTTCGTTCATCCTCGTGGTTCTCACCTTCTGTCCCCTATCTCGCTCCCACCACACCCTCCTCCAACTCCCCGTCCCTGTCCCACCGTCTTTCACCTCGTCCCCCTCGAGCAGCTATCTCCCTCTTACTTTTTCCATTCCACTTTGTACCCGCCGCCGTCGACTCCCACCTTCCCGTCTTGCGTCTTCTTTCTTTGTTCTTCCTTTTCCGGATGGAAACTCACCCACGCCTCGTGCCCCCCCCCGTTCCTCCTCTTTCCTTCATGTCCACCTCTTTCTCTCCTCCGACCTCCCCGACCGCCCTTTCCCTCACCGACACCATCGAACGGAGACACCGACACAACATCGTCATCGTCGTCGCCGCCGTCGTCTCTCGCTTCCTTCAGCATTCCCCCGACCACTTAGCCGACCTACCTACCAGCTCACCCTCTTCCTCCTCCTCCTCCTCCTCCTCCCTGGCTTCCACCCACTCTCATCTTCCCTTCGATATGCACCCCACGCTCTGCTATCAGCCTCTACTCCCACGCGCGAGCTTGAAACCCCCCAGAGGAACGTCAAGGAGGCGACTACCGTAGAGGAGTTCTCTGCAAAGAACGAGAACTCCGCTCGCTCTCCTCTCTCCTGTGCCCCGAGACTCCCCCGAAACACCCCTAACCCAACGCACACACAGCCCTCTGGTCTACGTGTAGCTTTCGCCTGCTTCCGACCCGGCACAGTCCGCCAATCGAGTGTCGACTGGCTGCTGCTCCGGTGCACGTTTGCAGTGCTCCTGCTACTGCTACTGCTGCTGCACTGGTTAGACGATCGTTCCGCACGATCTAGATAAAGAGCGTTATCTAACCGTGTGGCTAATTAACTGACTCTTCGCCGAGCTTGCTTTGTCCCTTCTCCACGTGGACTGTCGTCCTCTCTAGCTATTGGCAGGCGTCTTTCGTTCGGCTGGACTAGGTTAGGACACTGGGCTAGGACGCTGACCTCGGCATCAGGTTAACTTGTGCTCTTTACGGTCCACGTGGCCTGATTGCTGGCTGTCCAGTCTGTTTGTCCTCTGGTCTGCCAATCATCTAGTCTGCTGGCCATCCAGTCTGTTTGTCCTCCAGTCTGCTAGCCATATAGTCTATTTGTCCTCTAGTCTGCTGGTCTTCTAGCTACCAATCTAGACTTCTTTTCCTAGCCTAGAGGTTAGCACAGCCTGTGCGAGGTTAGCACATTGGGTAAGGACTCTATCCTCTGTATTAGGTTAACCTGCATAGACTAAGGCTTGATACCAGAGAACTTACAGATTGATCACATTATTTTCTCGCAGCAATTGCTATCAGATCAAGTTTCACGTAGTAAATCAACCTACAGCACTCTTCAGGTGTTTATGAAGTGGGAATCCCCTAACTTCTGAAGGAGATTCCCGGGAGCCCAAGCGGTTTGCTATCTCTGTCGATAACATCCTCAGGAACTTTGGATAAGAATTATCAGATTGGATACTTGGAGAATTATCGTTCTATTGTAACTCTAGGTAGAATAGAAGAAATCGCTGTACGACATTGCATAAATACTGTGACCATATTTTTGCTAGAGACATCGATGTTTGAATTAACCGATGATTAATTAAACACGCTATGGTGCTCGCTATATTACCGACAGTAGCTAACACCATAGATATTTGATCGTAGGATAGAACAAAGAATTTGTAAATGAGCTGAATGTATAGATTGATAGGTTTGTCGGGAGTTGGCAGTTCCTTTCCATAAAAATGGAAAAGTTCAACTTAAATGTCGATCCCTGGCAACCAGTTGTCCTTCTCTCTTGCACTGTTTCAACCTAAATGCGTGACTTTTAAGGAGGATCGATTGGCATATGCGGGCCCAATTAGAGATTCTACGGAGAATTACGAAACCTTTGCCACCCACCCCGACCTCCCCCATAATTAAATTGCTTTCTTGAAAGACGAGTTTCATAACGAGTTCAATTACTTTCACGAAGAACGTTCTCTGTTGCTAGAAAACTAGCTCGGGCACACACCTATAAAACAGTTAATTGCAGAGCCGAAGAATTTCCGCAATGACAATCTTTCCTGTTGTTAACAAGAACTGAATTAAATCAGTAGAAATTTCGAAACGCTTCTTTACGGTGTTTTCCATAATGTTGTATCTCCCATTGAGCATATTCTCATAGTTAAGTCTCTCCTGAACGACGGAAACAGTAAACTATAAAATAATAGTTTAGTTAGCTGTAACGAACTGTATCGATTAAGCTGCAAACACTATTTTTTAAACAGTCACTTTTGTCAGTTGTTAAAACAATGATCCGTCCGGAAATTATGCTACATTATCAACGTTCGATAACGTAACTGAAATATCGACGTTGCTCGAAATTAGCAGTTTTCTCGCGCCATCTACCACAATAGACAAATCAATTAGCAAACTACAGGAAACTGCAACGAAGAAGTCGGAGACTAGATTTCACAGCGTTGCCAGATTTAAGAACGTAATCTTGTAATTTGACCTTGAAACCTTCAGGTCGTTAATAGTGACCTACTCGATCTACCTGATTTATGTCGTGTTTAGGCTCGTTTCAATCGGGAAATCATTTCCAATCCATTGGACATGTTTCTGCAACGTAATTACAGAGTACGACAAGAATTTATGTTGTCAAGCTTATCAATTTAAAAATTAGAGTCTAAAAAATAAGAATGAAAAATAGACATCTTTCGCAGGCGACTTTGTATTACCACTAGTGTGAGTGTATTACTACGAGTGCCTATTAATTTCTGCTAATTTCTATGCATGATTGGGGGCTGGCAAAGCAAACATTCGAAAACGCATATAGGGCATCAATTATGATTGAGTTGCGCCTATGACCTTTCACGCAGGACTGCTTAAAGTTACGTCAATGGTGTGCATTGTACGAGAGAGCTGACTGGTTGGAAGGCGATAGACACCACGTGATCATGCTACCAATGACGCCAGGGAATACCAACGGGTCGATAACAATGAGACCGACAACGAAGCCTCGGGAATATTCTGTTTGCGTTGGTCCAACGCCCTTACACCTTTTCTTATTCTCCGTCCTGTTATAACAAATATTTTCTACGCGAATCTCTCAATTATATTCCGTTCATTTTACTTGCGTAAATAAATCGACAAAGTTCTCTGTACACGTAATAAAAGTTTAACCTAAATGTAATCAAAAATAGTCTAATTGTTATTTAGGTGATAGAACTTTGTTGCTCGTCATGATTTTCTTAATAAAAGTTGTACGGTAGTGTTGGTGACATTTTTCTGGTTAAAACGAGCCCAAACACGGCGCAGTTCCGATTCCGTTTACGCGTATAATTCACGATGTTGTAGAATCTCGTTTATCCGAACTAGGTCAGACAAAATCGTCTCGATTTTAAGAGGGTTCTTTGAGACGCATTTAGAATGCGGTCCCGTAGGAATTTTTGGACGTTCGAGGGCTTAAATTAAAGATAAATGATCGCACTTTATTATAGGGTGAGTTAGGTTAAGAAATGAGAACGAAATCTTATAAAAAATTAGATGAAATTCAGCCGTCAGCTCGGACGAAATCGACGCGATTTATGGGTATCTTTGAGGCAATTTTCGAATGTGATCCCGTTGGAATTTTTGGACGTTCGTGGGCTCAAATTAAAGCTGGAAAATCACACTTTATGATAGGGTGAGTTAGGTTAAAAAATGAGTACGAAATCGTATACAAAATTTGACGAAATTCAGCCGTCAGATCGGGCGAAATCAATGAGAATTATGGGTATCTTTGCGACAATTTTGGGATGTGTTCCCGGTGGAATTTTTGGACGTTCGAGGGCTCAAATTAAAGCTGAAAGATGGAACTTCGTAATAGGTGTACTTGGGTTTAAAATAAATTCGTAATCGTGTCTCCTTCCAGACGATTTTAGAATGTGACACGCGATTATATGTAGATGTATATATATACGGTAGAGTGAATAATAAAATGCAAGTGGGATTCAATTATTTATGCGATTAAAATTATGTATTGCACTATAGACCGTGCAATGTGCACGATTCGAGCAGGCTGATAACGTTCATTTTCTTTACACGATTCAATTACGCCAGACAATGGTTGGCTATCCAGAGCTATGCACAGATGCAAACCAGGTTGCATATAATTAGGGACCGCATGGAAAATAGAACAGCGCTCGTGCTTTTGATATGATAATTAACAACGTGACCACGGATTCAGGTTGTGCGGACATAAATATAATAAATACCGATCATAGTCAAGGTTGGCATTTGACGCACAGTTGACATATTCTTTCGTGCTATTCTTCGGTCACGTTCAACAGCTGCCTTTTCCTCGGGCAGAAAATAATAATGAAACAAACAACAATGTAATATTGGCGTCAAGATATGTTAATCATCTTAAAAGTTCATATATTTTTGTACATTTTAGCAGTTTATTTGACGACAACGTAAGTTTTGTATACATTGTTTCGCGACACAATGTTTTACACTGTGTTACAAACAATGCCGAACGGTTATAGTTTAGATTTTTTAATACTTCACGGTCTCGGATGTTAGTATATAAGCTGACTGACAGATTCGTTGGGCACAGTGCTCGTGTCAGTGAGTTTTCGCAGAGCAAATTCTCATCATGTTGTGCTTCAGCACGTGGATTACTTTACTGATATTGATCGGTTCCGCCTGGTCACAGGTTAGATTTTCTGCAGTTATGTTTCGATGCGTTAGCATAGATAGCGTTTAAGAAATCGGGATGAAGAGAATTAATTTTTTTCTGTTTCAAACACTGAAATAAGGCTCTTCTTTTTATCATTCGACGAAGTAAATATACGTAACGAGCAGATATTTTTATGCAAGCTAATCGATTTATTTAGAAAGAAAAGAAATCATTCAATCGAGATAAAAACGTAGTTAACAGCATGATCAATCACGGTTAGTGATTTCGCACGCCATCACTAGTGTCAACTGTTCTTCCTGACATAACCATATTCCTAACGCAACATAATCATGTCTCTCGTGTACAAATGAAGAAAATGTGCAGCAGTATTTTACAGAAATGATTCTTAAATTACATTTTTGAGCACGAATTTGCATTTACAGATGGTCAACTGCTTTTTGTTACAGATGCCAGATACAGAACCGTCTGCAAGGTCGTTGAAATTCGGCGATGTATTGTTTGAACCCGTGCGAGTACTGTTTTGCGGTACATTGTGCAAAAATCTGAGCAGATTGTTGTTCATTCGGAATATTGGTTGCTTTATAAATTGTCCTGAATTGTGGAGACCACCTACAAGTTCAAGCCCACCTCCACGTACAAATAGTACAGAACATCGGCCTACAACTATGAAATCAGTGACAACCACTACACCACAGCCGCCTAGAACTATGAAATCAGTGACAACCACTACACCACAGCCGCCTACAACTATGAGATCAGGCTAACTAGTACAACAACTTCTACGACGCCTAAACAAATGTCATGAAAAAGGCACTTCCTCCATTTTGTTAACATAATACGACTAATATTATGCATTTATATTCAAGTTCGATTTATATTGTTTGAGGGCACAGGTTAACCATTGTCGAATACAGGAACAAAAATAAATTTCGGATTAAATCAAAGTTAAGCCGAATATGTTGAATAATGCGATAAAACAAATGTACAATGGATAGAAATAGAAACATTACAAATATTTTACAATGTTAAGTGGAAAGAAATGAAGTTCGATATAAGCAAACTCTTTTATTGCGAACGGGCAGAAAAGAAAGCCTCTTCGCGATCGCGCTCTCCGGTGTCGCCAGATCGGGGAAATCGAGGGGAATACAGTTAACCCCCTCTCTGATAACCAGATTAATATGTGAAACCGGTCTACGGTCTTAGTGGGGGATGTTGGAGTATGCTCATGGTTTTCCCCTTTCATTATCCCACTCCAGCACCATGAACATACTCCAACATCCCACACTAAGACCATAGACTGGTCACGTATCAATCTGGTGATCAGAGAGGGGGTAAAACTGTATTCCCCTCGATTTCCCCGATCTGGCGGCGCACAGTTGTCTAAAACGCGAGATTTAGTGACATTTTGCCGAAAAACAAACTGTCTCGTACAGATATCTGTTGAATGTTTATTGCTTTTTCTAAATATCCATCAACCCCGAAAATGAAAAAATTAATAAAATTTAATAAAAACCATTACCGTAACAAACAGTTAAAGTTGAAAGTTTTGAAGATAGCCTTTCTCATGGAAAACATTGCTTTTCTTCTTCAAGATGCCCTGACGATCCTTTTTAATATTTTCCTTCCAATTTTTTCTTAAATGAAAGGTTTATCTTTAAGCTATAAATTACCATTGTCAAATGAAAATTAGTATTTGTAATGTATTAAAAATGTTACGCTAAATGTAATGAAAAAAATTTGGAAAATTATCAATACCTCCAAAGGAGTATCTTTTGAGTCATAAGAGGTCATAGAATTTGACAAAATGGAATATTTTCAGCATACTTTCCTGTATGAAATCATGCAAAAATCATTTCCTATTATGTTCCTTATTAGTGTTTAAAGCTTTGGACTCTTTACACTTTACTCTTTAACACTTTAGACTCTGAACACTTCAAATCTTTATGCTATGATACAATTTTTTGAGCGTTATATTCCATTGTTTTTTTCCTTTTTATTTAAATTTTGCGTACCTCGGTATACTTTATGCATTAGTTCAGTATTACCATCGTTTAGTGCAATTTATATTAATATACAAGGAGAATTAAGTATAATTCTCCGAACGTGGTATACTTTTTAATAAACGAAAAGTATACCACGTTATACACCATTGAAAAAGATTACATGTTAATATCATACACCCTCAATTTCACGTCGATATCTTCAATAGTTTAGAAGTTACAGCAAAATGTCATTAAATGTCGCGTTTTAGACCACTGTATGGCAGAGCTCATGGTTGAGCATGGAATAATGGAAGGGGAGAAGGCGGAGTGGAAAAATCGACCGTTTTTGGTCGATTCTGGCGGTCCATGATGATTTTTGGATGTATTGAAAACCGATGATCCGACAACGTTGCGTAGCTTAGACTTGACAACGCTGTGGAAGTTTGACCAGTCGAATCCGAGTCGCACTGGATCTAGTTCTCGAATTCTCCGTTCACACAGCGTAGAGGGCGCTGCAATTACTGGTATTTCGAGGTGTCGGTACTACAGATTCCTATGGACACTAAGATCCATAAGATGTTAGAACTACTCCTATATCTCGTCTTTGATGCCAACTATGCAATAATATAGTCTTAAGTTAAGACCATTAACATACATATCCTTAGTCGTACAATATTACGAACATTTTCTCCGTTCTCGCATTAGCTGCACAATTTATTAGAAATATTTCTGCAAGGCTCTTTCGCAGTAGAGCGCAGAAAACGACGATGAAGATTTTATAAGTCAATGTTATCTTATTCATCAATTTATTAATTATTCATTCAATGGATAACTTACCGGATGAAGATACTGTAGAATATTTATGAAGTCTACTGGAGGTGGCGCCACCGATCCTGTTTCGGACGATAATGGCGGACGAAAGAATGTTTGAAAGACAATTTTAACAACCGATTGAAACTTGAATGAAAGTAGCAAAAATTGTAAGAATCTTAATTCGATTTCGATGAAACTTTGTACATGTATACAGGGTGGTCCATTTATCTTGAGACAGTCAATCATTACGGAAACCAGCAGAGGTATAAAAAAATGTGTTATATAAAATATTCTTCATACGAAGGGGCACATTTAATGGCGCTATGCACATTTTTCATTTTTCATTTTTTGAAATGGAAATCCGTATTTTTTATTTCACATTCTTATTCTACATGGAGAAATACGCGTGCACGGTTTTAATACACAAATTGTGGCGAATATCCCAATATTTGTAACGACAGGCAATACTGAGTTTGATCTGAAGTCATAAAAATCTAGTAAGCGGTGGCATAGGTGGCGTTGCGCGTTAAATAAATTATCTGATAAAGTACGTACTTCTTATTGCCGCCTACTAGATGAAGGTTCACAAAACATGTTGTATGCCATTATGCAAGCTTTGCAACATTTATCATGTTATCGTTAAGAAATGGTAAGTTCAGGAAAAAAATGTTTTATACGAAATATTATTATTTTTTGATGTAGAATAAGAATGTAAAATAAAAAATATGGATTTCCATTTGAAAAAATGAAGTTGCCCACCGTCTGACCCTTAAAGAGCCATTATGGAAAAATGTGTATAGCGCCATTAAATGTGCCCCTTCGTACGAAGAATATTTTATATAAAACATTTTTTCATATTTCTGCTGGTTTCCATAATAATTGACTGTCTCAAGATAAATGGACCAAGGGTGGTAACTAATAATTAACTTAGATTTACAAAATACATGTTTGAAGATTTCGTTACAGGCGCAGATAAAAAATTGAAAAATCGTCGCCTTTACCATTCCCTTCGCAATTGCGACGAATAACAATTTAAAGCATGAATTCATACGTCCCGAAAATACACAAGCTGTTGGGTTGAATTTTGAAAAAGTTATTCGTTTTTAAAAGATACGTACGAGTACTTCGTACGCCCACTGTAAATAAAATTGAATTGTAATAAAATCAAATTAATACGTAGAACAAATAAAAGGGACTTCGCTTCTTATCAATTTTCCACCGAATGAAACTAAAAAAAAAAACATTTTCGAAGTCGTTCGAACTCATTCTGGAGAAGTTGTGTTTGAGAATTTTTCCGATTGGCTGAATTTCATTTCGTGAACGGATTGAAATCGAAATTTTCAGTGGATTTTCGGCGAGACGACCCCCGAAAATTGATGAAAGTAGACAAAAACGACGCATCCGCGTGAAAAAATAAGACCTTGCTCCCGTTGTGAAAGTAATGTCGGGCAACCTATTACGAGAAGCGTATGTCCTCTCACTTTCTGCATACGTGCGCACAATGAGCTGCTGGGCGAATTACATCAAACGAGGATTAATACCGTAAAAGGCAGTCGGGATTAATTGCTACGAAAGCCACGGCAGCTACGCCGATAAATCCTCGATCAAAGATCCATTCGTCCCCCTCGTAAATACCCTTTCGTTTGCGCTTATCCACATAAGAAATTCTCATTATTCTGCGTAGCCAATGGATTTGATGCATCTATGACAAAACCGAGTAGTTCTAATTCTAATTTAAAATCGTACACACATTGGAGGAATTCAAGAATACTCTTACAGTGCCGGACAAAATGATAGGACATTTGATGTATTTGTATATTTACTTTAATAGGATCTACGTACATATTACACGCCCCGTATATTAGATATGCCCTTCAAAGTATACATATGGATTTGCAAGTTTGTATCTTGTACACAAAAGAAATTAGAGAAAGAAGTGTAAACATGGGCTGACTTTGCTCGGTCAAATTGACAGGACGCATGTAATATTTTCTGTTATTATGTACTCTGCATATTTTTCAGTTATCTACAACATTTGCGCCATTAAAGTTAAAATGGGTCGAGGAAAACAATTAGACAAAAGTGAAATCGACCGAGTTTTGTTATCGCGGTCACAAAATCAAACTATCACGAAAATTATTGGGAAGTTATTAAATAGAAGCCGCCACGTTGTGTATAATTTCTTAAAAAATCCGAAAATCTACGGAAAAAAAGAAAAGTACTGGCAGATCTCGTGCTAAAACAGAACGCGACAGACGAGCCATATTACGCGTGACTTCTAATTATAAGGGAACTGCAAGAAAAATCGCTGAAGAAGCAGGTGTTTCAACTAACGTAAGAACTGTTCGACGTATTCTCCAAAGCAGTAAACAAATTAATTTTGCTCGCGATCATGTTTTGTGGTAAAAGAAGTGAAGAAATGCGATATTTAGCGATGAAAAGAAATTTAATTTGGACGGTCCTGATGGCTGGAACTACTATTTCCACGATCTAAGGAAAGAAGAACAATATTTAAACCGTCGACAAATGGGTGGCGGAAGTGTCATGGTATTCGGTATTGGATATCGGAGAAAAACTGACATAAATTTTTTATCAGGCTGTGAAAACAGCACAAAATATCTTAAATTAATAGACGATCGGTTAAATAAGCACGCGACTCGTATCGCAGGCAGCACGTTTATTTTTCAACAGGATAATGCTGCGATACACACCGCAAGATGTGTTAAAACTTATTTTAGTTCTAAAAATGTGACATGCATCGAGTTCGCCCGACTTTAATATTATTGAAAATATATGGGCAGTACTTTCGAGAAACGTTTATGAGAATGGAAAACGATACAAAGATGTAACGGTACCTGGGGACTCTAAAGCATCTGGCAGAGGACTGTGACGAGACGGAAAGAGCAAATTTAAGTATAGAAAAGATAGTACAAAGTAAACGAGTGAGAGAAACAGTAAACTGGCTTAGGAGTGTGGAAGCAAAAAGGAAAGAAATAACTAAAAGAAAAGAGGGAGAGGTAATATTAGATGTAAGATAATAGGATAGATTAGATTAGGTTAGGTTAGACTAGGTGAGATTGACAAATGGCATAGGATATGGATGAATGGGTGGAAGAATGGATGGATAGATGGATGGAAGGATGAGTGATACAGAAGATATGTAAAGCCAAGCTCAATTTCTTGACCGCGAGGCCGAAATTAAATAAATTATTATTATTATTATTATTACAAAGATGTAACAGAATTAAAACAAAGTATTGTTACAAATTGGAGTCTTTTGAGACAAAAACGTATTAAAAAATTGTTTAAATCAATGTGGTTTTACTAAATATTTATTTGGAATTCAACAAAATATTACTGTCCAAACAATTCTATTTCTTAATAATGTTCTATCGTTTTGTCCGACTAAAATCAATACATGTCTACATTATTTTCTCTAATTTCTTTCGTGTACAAGATGCAAACTTGCAATTCTATATGGATACTTTGAAGGACGTATCTAATATACAGGACGTGTAATATGTACGTATATCGTATCGTGTTATATGAAATATACAAATACATCAAATGTCCTATCATTTTGTTCGGCACTGTATACTATTTTCAACCCACTAAACATATTGAAAAAGAAAATACATTTCTACTTCGCTACAGTTCGTTGCAATTCAGGTAGAAAATTTTTATTTTGGTAGATGAAACGTAAAACATTAGAAAGATAAAAGAAAGTTAAGAGTATGAATATACAATGTGATCAATTTATTAGAATTATTCAAGAAATACACAGTGGGTGTACAATGTATTCGTACTCCATTTAAAATAGAATATCTTTTCTATGATTGTACCAAACGACCTGATTTTTTATAATCAATTAGAAGCATTGGTTTACGAAATGATATGCAGAAAAGATTTTCCAAAAATTATAATTGACAAGATTACATGCAAAAATAAAAAAGGCATTTATTAAAACATTTTTATCTGGATCCTTAAAGAAAATTTAAAATATATGTTTTGGAAATCAGTTCGTTTGGTACAATTATAAAAAAGTTATTCTATTTTAAAAGTTGTCCGAATACTTTCTACAACACCACTGTATTTTTAGTTGGTTCCAGTACTTTGTAGTTGATGTGGACAATTTTTGGTTAATTCCAGCAGGCTTGTAATTTGACGTGGACAATTTTATAATGTACAATTTTGTAATTAAAAGAAAGATAAAAATATTGGAGAAAAGAACATTAACTTCTAAGGATCAAAGGTATTAGAGAAGGTGATTGTAATTAGATTTAACAGATGGTAAACAACGTGATCGTTTAATAGCGTTCTGAAATGTAACAGAATACTTGTATAGAGTTGATTACACTGGAACGAGAAACCGAACGACTCGAAACTTTCTCGAATAGCAGAAATCGTTATCACAAGAAGCATAACAGAATCCGATCGACGAAGGCTAAAATTGTGATCGAGTAACTGGCCGACCGCTAACAGGACATCGAACAATAGGCATAACAGGATATAGTGATGCAGGATATACTCAGGTTAGGCTCGCATGATGTGAATCACGCGGCGAGCTATGCAAAAGAATGAAAGTTCCGACACGTCCTGGTCATAAACTCGATACCTTCGCCAAAGTGTATGATCCAACATAGTCGACACAGTATTTTACACAGAATTTTACGAAGTTCCAAAATTAAAAGAATCAAAATATCTATTTTGTGAATTTTTGCGAATTTTTCTAAAGAATATTTCTTGATGAGAATTCCTTTTAAAGAGTACATTCCTTTTGATGTTCAAAAATTCATTGAAACTTAAAATTTGGTATATTTTAATTGAATTCAATCGATCAATTGTGAGAATCACGAATTAATTGGCGTAGCTAAGACCAACCAAAAAATTTTGTTAAAGAGAATTCCTTTTGATCTTTAAAAATTCATTGAAACTTAAAATTTTATATTGTACTTGTCCGGTTGAAATCAATCGATCAATTGTGAGAGCAACGAATTTATTGACGCAGCTGAGACCAACTAAAGAACTTTTTTAAAGAGAATTCCTTTTAAAGAGTACATTCCTTTTTGATCTTTAAAAATTCATTGAAATTTAAAATTAAATATTTTACTTGTCCGGTTGAATTCAATCGATCAATTGTGAGAGCCACGAATTAATTGACGCAGCTGAGACCAACTAAAAAACTTTTTTAAAGAGAATTCCTTTCAAAGAGTACATTCCTGTTGATCTTTAAAAATT